>CM052168.1:356895-380809 GCA_028455555.1 Augochlorella aurata | reverse complement strand
TTTTTTGTATTTAAATGTTAAAACGACTATAATTATCTTTATGGACAACAAAGAAGTGCATCCAGAAGCAGCTTAATATACAGAGTGCTATGTCTAACGCGATACACGATTTTTCACCCGTTTACAGCCATCTGACAAGAAAAAGAATAGAACAAACGTTGAACAGTGCAGGGTGTCAATAAAAGATGTCAATAAAAATATTTGGGAAATAGTCCGTTATCATAGCTAAATCAAGGTCACCTTGGATTAGACAAGTAGGAACACAATTTTTTCCACCGTGAAAAAATTATTACGGTGAAAAGATTATGTGTTCCTATTTGTTTAATTCAAGATGACTTTGACCTAGCTATGAAAACAGCTTTTATAAAATTATATGGACATAAGAATAATATAATTTTTCTCGCACATGTGTGAGAAAGCGTTTACTTTAGAACGTTTCTAACATTAACAGATCCATAATAGAATTTTTGTACTTTACACAATCCAGCAATAAACGTTTAATTAATTTTTGCAAAATTTTCGGGTTGCGATAAGCGATTTATCCATGCGTTTATTACGAAACAGAAGCGACCCATGCAGCATGAACGAGCATTTTTATTTTATATGCAGCACGTGCATTCGCGCCGCGTCAGTCGCCGGTAGATGACAGTCAACTGAAAACGGTAGATATTAAATTTTGCGAAGCGTAGTGGAATAAAATCAATTACACATGGTGTATCAACATCGTATAACCGAAAAAGGGTAATTGTACTGGAGAAAGAATATCCCAAACAATTCAATTTTATATGCACTATTATACAGTTTTTCGCTCTAAATTCCATTTTCAAGCAAAATTCGATTTGAAACTTTGTCGAGCGCACCTGGATCGAGCTCACAGCTTATGTTGTTACATATATCACATTTAAATGCGTTTTTTGTTTCGAAAAAGGGAGCCTCGGGCGAGAATATTTTATTTCACATTTTTTGTTTATTGTCGCATGTAAAAGAATCATCGGTCGATAGGAGCACCTGTATTTTGTCAGAACTTGTCGAACTATACACGTGCCCAACAGATATTCAAATTTTATTCTCTCGTTAACGAAGCTTTAGATAAAAATTTAGTATTTTACTATAATCATCTTTCGAAAAGTACTATGACCTTTTATTCGGCATGTATATTCTGTTCATCCTTTCGATGTAAAGTAATACTGCCGCAAAACGGAAAATCAACGGATATAGACTCCAGATTAAAGTCAAGCCACAGTATAAACAGTTCCATTCCGGGAATTCTACTCAAAGTGGAAACAAAATATAGGAATTAGAAATTATGAATTTTATACATATTTTTACGATATTTTATTTACGTGTTAACTTTAAAACGTGGACATTTTTCTAACATATTTTGTGACAAATGTGCTTTAAATAATTCCCTTGGAAAACAATTAAGAAATTATTTACGAAGATGTTTATTCAACTATGAAAAGAAAGATTATTTTACTTGTCCTTCCAAGTAAAATAATGCATAACAATTTCGACTGAAAAACTGAACAGAATAATTCGAGTAAATGTTTTCTTTTAATTTCTCAATTGCTGTTTTGTTGAAAGCATGCACTTCTTACTGTGTAACAAGTTTAATTTCGAGTTCCGCTTACGTAAAAAATTAAATCTGTTGGTACCGATAAAAGTGAATCCGAGAATTCGTTGTTGAAAGATTTATCACCCCGTGTTAAAAAATCCAAAAGTTTAAAATCTTATATTTTTAACAAGAGTGTAGCCTCAACGAAACTGGACAATATGTTGAACATGGGGAAAGAGGCCAGGGATCAGGGATTAGGTAAGCGAGGAGAAATGAGAGACGTAATGTAAAGATACTAGAAGAGATAGAAGGATGTTAAAAAATAAAATGATTCGGACAGGTTATATATATAAAGTCAGAGTGAGGACGAGTGTCATCCGAGATCGAGCAAATTGAATACACGAAAGTAAGTAAGGACAGAGCGGAATGCGTAAAATTAAGGAAGCAGAGGGCAGTGTACTGTGCAGAGATGAAAAGATAGTTGATTGTGAACAAGGAAATGTGGATCTGATTGGTTACTGGAATATACATACCTAAAAAGATATTAATAAAGGAAAGAAAAAATATTAACTAATATCAATAAATAATATCAACGAATTGAATCATGCAAAACGCATGGTCTAAGCAGCGAGACCTACACTGAAATTCCCCTTTTGACTCTACGTTGTTTTGCTAGCCATCTAACCATCTCCATACAGTAGATAGTAAACATAAATTACAGAGTAGTAGAAAGTAGTCATAAATGTAGAATAAGTTATATGTTCTTCCACATAACATTGCTAACTTCTTCACTCCATGCCGCGACAATGCACATACAAAATATTACATATTCACATAAAACCATACCAATTTATGTTACGACGAATTGAAAACTATTTTGTTGCTTTCTGTATATACAGTCTTATGATTTATGCAATAAGAAGTTATTTATTGATAAACTATAATTTGCAGAAAGACAAATAATAATAAAACCAATTTCTGTGTCTTTGGTTTGTTTTCGGATGTATTAATTAACTTTTATTCAAAAATTAAGAAAATGAAAGAACAACGAAATTTAATATATCTCATGTGATAAATGTAAAGTTAATTATATTCGAAAGCAACCGAAAAGCATAACAATCGATCATCCTACAGAAACCGGCTCTACAATCCTACTTATCTTACGTTGCGATAAAATCATAGAACTTGCAAGTAATGTACATTGTACGTCGACAGCTTGTACAATCACTTTTATTTTGTATTACCTCTGACATTCTTCTAAATGTAGACTAATGCTATTTTCTAATTGTTTTCTGTTTCAAGCATTGTCACTTTTCTTTAAGTCACGCTTTCAATTTCCCAATATTAAAACCTCTTTCCTTTAAAGTTTATTACGTTAGCCAGCATCTTTCAACTGTTTTCACAAAATACATGTTAACACTTATACTTTCGAGTTCTGCAAAACGTCATCTTATTTCGCAGGACTGAAACTTAGTTTCAGTATTTTTGTTTCGAATTTCATCTGTAAATTGCCTTGCTTTTATCAATACATACACTGACAACGAGCGCGGTGTAAGCGGACGAACACATGCGGTCGACTGTACATATAGAATAGGTTTGTACGGTTTTATATAGATGTACCGTGTCTTATAGTATCGTCACGATGTACCTTTAATAAGCCAGATTACGTAACCTAAAAAGGACCATTAAAAGTATCCGTCTATCTATCGACTTTTTATCGGCAGCGATCATCCGGAATACCCGTACAAGCGGAATATTGACGCGACGCGATACTACCTGCACTGTTCGCTTTCACCGTCTTTCTTTCAAATTATGATTTGACTTCAACTGTAACTCATGCGGGCTCCTCTATGCATTTAATTGGCAATAGCGCGAGCAGTAAAAGCACGCGTAGGCAGCGGAGGCGCTTATAACCATGTCACATCGCCGTGCGTAGAGCTGGGAAAGGAGACGTCAGAAACGCGGCAAAAAGTGAAGAGTGAGCTGGGCCAGCGAAAGGAGATCCCGAGGAACGAGACAGAGGAATGGAGACATGAAATGTTCGCTGAAACAAGTGTTACGCGATGCGATAACGTCACCGTCCCTGCTGCTACATACATTTAACGGAGCTGCCGCTTCGCTTTCGTTGTCGCGAGCAAATTTCTTCACGGATCAGAAGAAAGTCGAATACTTGAATCTGTTTCCTTTCTCGTCAGGCCTCTAAAAATTACACTTTTAACACTCGGCTCCGTTCGGACCGTGCCTGTCCCAATTTCCGAAAGAAAAGTGTTATATATAAATTGATGTTTTATTTTCTTTTTTTTAATGTTTACCTATGAACATGCAATATTCATGGATGGGTATTACATTTTTCATGTATTAAAATGTAATAAACGTTTTTCAATCGATGCTACAGCAGTTCTGAGGAATTTAAGTGGTGTCTTGTCAAAAATCGTAAGAAACGCTTGCATAAGATTTCAGTACAAATTAATTATTAATGTGATTTCTGTCGTACTCAATGCAAATTATGTCGTAAGAGGGTTTCATTTAGTACTAACAACAATAAAAAGATACACTAATCATGCATATTTTTATATTTTTAATATAAATCCAGAAAGAGGGTCAGATTTTAAAACATGTTCGTATTTCAGCGCCCTCTTGTATTAAATCGTGTAGTGCTAATAATAATGTTGACCCTAATCTATCGTATCTTTGTAATCTTATTAGGTTTCGTAAAATGCAAGAATGCTGAAAAAATAATTGACATTATACAACATGATTTTTAATTGTAATTCGAATAAATAGAATACTTTAATTTTATGTATTTGTATGAGATTTTGACGTGGCAGTTAAAATGTTAAAGCGTTTAATACTTTGAACACACTAAAAATACAGGTATAATGGTATTAAAAGTTTTGCAACGATTATTAAAAAGTGTTCTCGCATATATCACGGAGTGTGCGTCCTTTTCCAGAAATCGAATCACTAAAAAGGCAATCGAGAGTGCTATCGAGGTGAAATATCTCGATATAGCCACCCTTGTCACTTGGTCTTCGTCAATGACGACGTCCAATGAATCCTTATTAAGCGGTTACCGTATTCGGTGGAACCGATTACGTTTGACGAAGCTTCCACGCCACGAGTCAGTTGACTGCTGTGGTGCGGTATCCGTGCACGTGTTCGCCGTGGCTTTCGCATTCGTTCGAAAATGAACGTGGTAATATCGAGGTTGAAAACTTGTTTACGAAATATTTTTGAAACAGCAGTACTTTTCAGAACACATGTTCATTCCTTCCTCGCAAACACTTGAACGATAACTTTAGTCTCGAAACTTTTAAAAGAATTTCCCTGCAAAGTGTCTAGTTTTAAGAAAAAAATTATTGAAATCGCGTCATTTTTGTTCAGTTTGATCACTTATTGATTTAACATATACTCAGCACTGCCATACTTAACTCGTTCCGATAATACTGATACGTTATCTACGCCGCCATCCAAACGTATCAGGACAGCTGCTTATTTAGTACAAATTGTAATATTTCTTTCAGTTTAAGTAATGTCTGCAAGTCTGCAATGTGGCATAATATTGTCGAAGGTACATACATACATGCTAAGTTACAAGTGTTTGTCACTTATGTAATTAGTTTATTCATTAGTTGCATTTTCTTCATTGAAAATGGGGTGACTTATTTGAAGATTTGCACTTAAGTGTCTCCTAAATTATAAGTTGTTTCTAAACATATTCTAAATGAAACTTAACCTGTTTCGAAGGAGACATCATATGACAATCACAAATTCTCTCTAGGTGGGATGTACCTTCGAAATTTGAAGACTTTCTCTCTTTTTTTTTAAATGGAACTATATGTTTTCTCTAGACAACATTTTGGTCCATTCCAAGATGAATTCATTGACCTATAACACTTTGGCCTTTCAAGGTCATTCAAGGTCATTTAATTCTCTTCAATACTTACCTTTGCTGTACACACAAAAATTGCTCTTTATCTTTATCTTTATCTTTATCTTAAGAAAGTAAGTTTTGAATCAATGAATTCATCTTGGAATGGACTACAAGCTTATCTAGAAAGAAACATACAGTTCCATTAAAACAAAATCAAGGTCGCCTTCAAATCTCGAAGGCACACCCACCTAGAAAGAATTGGTGATTATCATAAAATGTCCCCCTTGAAACAGGGTAAGTTTAGGAGATAATTAAGTGCAAATCTTAAAATGGGTTATCCTGTATATGAACTTATTACAGTTTAATATAGTTAACTTTAAAATAAATTTCAAAAATTAAAGCAATTTCCTATCGGGTTTTCATATTTATTGAACTTTCTGTAAGCATTCTAATTAGACAATACACGAAAAGAAACAAATTGTTATTGAATCACTGCATAGAGACATGGCTTCTATTGCATCAAACATCAGGGCTAACATCTGCAATAGAGGAGCCTTATCTCTTTACGCCCCTGAACATTAAACGATTTTACATTACGATTGACATATCAGTAGGATTTCTGAAAAATTAAGTCAGCACGAAAGAGTATTCTGAGGTTTGGAACTTATTAAAATTATTGAACGAAACAATGTACTTTTTCTATTTTCTGTTTTCGATAATAGACCTAGAAAATTCGTATTTTTACATAAAAGTCACTAGCCTGTTTACTATTATTACAACTTTTGCAATCGCCGAAGATGTTTGTTATTTCATGACATCAAGCCCAATATCAAGGTCATTTATTTGAATTATAAAGTATTATGATTACATCAAGCGATTATCATCATTTTAATAATAAAGTTTAACCCTGCTACTCTCTTTGAGTCTATATGGACCGAAATGAAATTTTCGATTTTAAAGATCCCATATTTCTAAATTTTCCGTTTATTTATATACTTTATGTAGGAGAGAATAGGGTAATGACGGCCACTTAAGCAAGTTACAAATCAAAATATGAGGTAAAATATTTATTTAAAGTAATTTTTTATAAACTACAAGTGAAAATTGAATGTAATAATATTCGTAATTATTTACTTGGTGAATGTAACGTTATAAAAAAAGATAGTTTTAGCTCTTATTACCTGCACCAGGGGGCAATGGCAGACACGGCGCGGTTAATCGCGATTAGCGTGTCGTACAAGTCATCGCACACAACTCATCAAGAGAATCCCATGCAGTACATTCTACATGATTCTGTAGATCACACGAGGTGGTAATCTTATGCATGTATAATAACAATTGATACGTCAAAATTTAAAACGCTGAAACTACTAAAAGAATTTAAGAACGTATTATTTAACTCACTGAAATTATTAAAGGAAGAAAGAAATACCTACTTACTCACACAATTGAGTAATTGTTGCCCACACTCGATTACTGCCCAGTCTTGAAAAATTACGTATTAACATATCTACATATTATGGGACGCTTTTCGGGGGGTATAAGATTATCATCAATTTTCTTACAATTTAAAAGTGTTATTGTTGAATACTGTCCGATAGATTGCTGCTTCTAGATATCGTAATGAACTTTGGAATATTTATTTAATATGAATAAAAAATGATACGAATAAAATACTATAGAACACCATTTTCGTATCATGTCCCCGTGTTCCATATTCAATGCCTCAATTTTAATGCTCGTTCCAAAATATGAACATTGAATACGAAACACGGACGCCAACTGTTCCATAAATTGAGAGAATAAACGAATTAAAATATACAATATGGAGCAGTATGTTCTTGCCTAGAAATACTGGTATTTGAATAAACATTGTTTTACAGCGAACTGTTGCATAAAGGTATTTGTGTGGATGGAATTATAAAGAACAATGTTAAAAAATATGGATAGAATTTTGACATTCACTTTCATATGCTCTGTCTAGTTTTTATTATATTATTTGTGCTACGGCTTCTCATAATGAGCAATGTCTCATAACAGGTATTTGTAACTTAGTCCTTTCAATACGTTCCTGAAGTGTTAGACCCTTTTTTCCAACAGCCTTTATATTAACCTCGATTCTTCCAGCGATCGTAACTGGCTGAAGCGTGTACGAGTGAGTACCGAGGGCATAAAAGTGCATCTCCTCGCATGTTCTGCGCGCGTTCGTTGGCGTATGCGTGCGCGTGTGCGTGTACGCGTTTGTGCTGCAGCGGATGTTCTATATGCGGAGGACCGGACGCGGTGCACGATGTGTACCTGACGCGTTTCTCGTCGTCGTACTAAAACCGTTTCTGTAAATAAACTCATATCTGTCAGAGCCAGCACCCGGCAACTCTTTTGCTCTGTCTTTATATTGTTCCGGCCTTGTTACATCGCGTATTCCCGCTTTTTGCCAGTCGAATGTCTATGCCTCGTGGTCTGCCACGCAGTGTCCCAGCCGCGTTCGCACGATTCCCGATGCTTTTTACCCGGTAATCAACCCTAACGATGCAGTTTGTTACATTTCTGCGTAAACCGTCTGATTTGGATCCGTCGGAACCTTCTGATCCCGCGTTATTCCTGGAAAACCGTAATTGCCTCAACACTTTTCGTTGAAAGCATCGGCTCTTACAAGAGAAACATGGAACGATCGGGTTATTATAAAGTTACCAAACATTCGAAAATTTGTTTTGGCTTTAACGATAATTTCGAATAGCCATAATAAAAAACAACGAGTTTCAAATGTGAATGCTGCCAACTTTCAGAGTTATAAAACGACACTTTTCGGAACTGTGTACACGACATACAATTAATCTACGATAAATTAGAAGTCGATATCTTCCCTCCGAACCTTGGTAATCGGAGAATTTTACAACCATGATTATCCGGTTCTATAGCGTATAAATGAATAAAGATCAAGTTTGCACTATAATTAAGTAACTGTTTTATTACCTGAACATTCGTGTCGCTGTCATTAGTTTGAATAATCGAAGTTCTACTGTAGGTTGAAAATGGTTACGTTAGCGATGAATATTGAAATAGAATTAACGAAAATGTTTTGTTCTTCGTGAGCAAATACCGTTTTGCCCTTTTTAATATGCATCATTCGCTTAATGACTTTTTAGCAGGTCACGCTATCATCGTGTCAACCCTGATTTTAAAAAAATTCTTATTTTTTCTTAATTTTTATCTCTCTTTTTCTATCTTCTTTAAACTAATTCTTAGGACGCATCTGCATAACAAATAAAACCGATTTCAATGAAATTTTCAGGATTTATTTAAATATATCGAGATTTATAAAATGCATTTTTTAAATTTCCAATCACATAAAAAAGTTGGGAAAACGTCATTTGTTAATTTCCATTTGTCATCTCAACCAATTGCCATGTAAAATCATATTTGTACTCATTCTCTAGAAAACTAATCGGTCTAACATCTCGATCTAATTCTAAAAAAGTCTACGTGTGATGCTAATAGAGAGACACTCTGTCGATTTAATTGATTCAATAGTCAATGTCTATAAAATATTTTTTGCTTTCTGAAATAAACGCGATTGGGTCGACTCTTTGCTTCCCTACCGCTTCAATTTCGTTGTGGCGAGTTGTCGCGTAGATATGAAATTACAAAACTGTATCAAGTGTTCGAACTCCAACAGAAATAGGAAGAAATCTAAAACCGAAATGAGAGAGTGGTCGGACCAATAATAAGTGTTCCGGCGGCTCTGATTTGCTGTTCCCGATCTCAATATTTGGAACACGATGGAGTCTTCGTCGCGTAATTAAACGCCTTGACCTAATTGCAGCGTCGAACTCGTACGAACGCCCGTATGAACCCGCATCCTGCCAGCACGAGAAAGGAAATGTCATTCGCATAGTCTCTCTGCGTCTCGTATTTCATTTCCCTGCATTCCAATTAAAACGTTTCGCTGCAATCCGCGGATCGCGAATCGCGGATTGCGCCTCGATCCAAATGAATCTTCGTTTCTTCATTCGATAAATCAATCGCGCGGATAGACGCGCCGTTCCGAAACTTAATTGAAGAGATCCGAATCAAACTTCGAAAAATTGATCAACTGTAACGTATCGGCCGGAACAGTTTCATTCCAAAGCAAATCTTTGTTTGAAAATATATAGGGTGTTTCACGTAACTGTCCCCACGATTCTTCGAGCACTTCCAATAGTCTAACAAAAGAATACAATTCCGAACAAAAGCTATTCAGTTTTTGGTCACCTACAGATTGCAATATAAAACATTTTGAAAAAAAATGTTTTATTCCAAAAAATTAAGGTCACCTTCAATTTTTCAAATGCATGGTATATGGTTTACTTTATATTATAAAAAGAAACGAAATCAATGAAGTGATATATTTTTGTTGAGAAATGTTTAGTTTACACGGTAACAATTCGAACTTTGGAACATTTAAACTATTATCTCTTCGTTGATTTCATGGCAAAAATTAGGTTGCAGAACATTGAAAACAAAGTTCACCGTTTTACTAAACATTTAATAAGGATATTTTCTTTTGTTATTTCCAAGTTGTTTTTACCATTTATTAGCCTCTATATACCATCTATAATATATGTCTCTATGTTTTTCAACGACAGCACGCGACAATGTTAGATTATAAAATATTAATGTAACAAATATCTGGACAGAGTACAAATATCAATAAAATTAGGCAGATATTCAAGAGTTTATTGTAAAACAGCGAATTAAGAATTATGTGCATTTAGTCTATGATACAACGCTGCAAGCATTTGACACAAAATATGTTTAATACAAATATTGTTCTTATCCAAATCAGTCTAAAAGTTAGTATTCGGTTTGGAAAATGTAATAAAACAAAGTATAAAACTTGTGAAATTCGAGAAATATGAGTGCAACATTAGAAAACGGGTAAGCAAAAATATAGTTGCGAATAAGACTTCTTTGTAGATTTAGAATAAGTGCGTGCGAAATGTTGATAGTTATTTTACGATAATAGTTGTGATGTTAAAGTCCGTAGGTACCTGTTTACGACATATCAATTACTGGTACAGAATCTATCCGACACACAAAAATTACCACAATTCTTTCAATTAATATGATTTAATGATCGGAACGCGTGGCTCCGTTCAGTTAAGTGACGTTCGGACGTAGAGTTAATAATTCTGCATGATCAATCACAGATATCGGCGTCATTACGTTCAGCATCGCAAACGGTGGTAATCCGTTTAATTACGAGTATCGGACGATACACCGTTTCTTACGTCCACTTTCGCGGTGTAGCTTGCAATATCCGCGAACAAAAATAAATATGTTTTCCTTTGCACTGTCGATTTCCATGAACCTTACGCCGTGGAAATTTCAATGATTTCCAAGCATCCTTGCGCGCTCGCTGCATGAATAATTAATTGTCGATAACGTCACCTGCCACTACGAGGCTGACCGACAAAAAATTAATGGAAAATACCGCGGAGCTGTTTGGAACCCGGATGAGAAATCGATGGATCGATTCTATGTTAATAATACAATACATTTTGGTACTTTTTACATACAATATGGATTACAGCAATAATTTAAAGACTGGCGTTAAATGACAAATGTTAATTGCACTGCGTGTGGGTGCGTGCGTGTGTGGTCATCCAGTTTTTCCGCAAAACATTGCCAGCATATTCTGTTGGTATAAATAAGAAAAAAATGTTACATGAACATTGGCTTTTAAATGCTCTATTTAAAAGTTACAATAAAAATGCAAAATGATAACGTACTGGTGTTTACTATTAGTAATTTTGAAGTTTTGTCGTAACATTTTGAAATATTTTGCAAAGTATTTCTGCAGGTCTCATTATTTTTTATTGGTAACACACGTGAAAACAATAATATATTATTGCAGTAACATGTGTGTAGCTTTTAGGAAGATGACGTTCAAATCCCAAGTTTCTTATCGAATTTCGAGTGTAATGAATATCTGTTCTACTATTTATGCGAATCTATTTGAAATCGGGCGAGGTTATTCTTTTAAGTATCGTAGTTGTATTACGGTTATGAATGGTGAAATTTCAAGCGCTGACTATTAAGGGGCTACCGCTTCTATGAATTTAGCCTTCCTAATTGCGTCAGTCGATCCAAAACAATGGACTTGAATATGATTCCAACAGTACAAAGCTTGAACCGATTTTGATTTTCTGGCAGATCGATAAAGAGGAGAAACTCTATAGTCATTTTCCTTACCACCGACTTGGAAAGAGTTGGCGTCCAAAGTAGGATGGAAATCTACAATACTCATCAAACGCAGCGCGAATTCCCAAAAAACGAGTCACAAATGCCAGAGGCATCATACGATGCTCCGTAACAGTGTTAAAAAGGGAATCGGAAACCTGTCCGGGAAAGTTAAGATAAAATACGCTTACGCCAGTTATCATTTATAAACACAATTGATCAAAAATATCATATACATATACTTATCAAATGTAATCGTACGTGTCCATTTGAGAGTCTCTATCGACAGTTGTACTCGGCAGTACTCTCGTGGTACGTCTCCATTCGAGAGATTTTATCGACAGTTGCTCAAGGAAAAGAGTTTTGACTTTCTGATAGTCACTGGAATGTCCTCTCAAAACTTATTATCCGATAAAACTCTCGGAATCGCATCCATTGAAGATAGGTATAGGAGTAGATGTCTTGAAAACAATTCTTACTTCACCAAAGCTCTCATTAACCCCTTGCACTATAATAACGAGTCAGACTCGTGACGATCATTTCGTATATAATTTAATAAATACGGCTGCCAATAATTTCTATTAAATCGAAAGAAAATTTGAATCTTCTGTCATCAAAATTTGGGAACGGAAGAGACAATCGGGAAACGGAAATCATTTCGTTTCATCGAGGAAATTATTAACCCCTAGCCATACTTTCACGAGTCTGACTCGTGATGAAAATTTTGTGCCAAACACGGATATCACGAGTCAGACTCGTGAAGGACATTTCGTGCCAAACGTAAATATCACGAGTCTGACTCGTGATCGACTTTTCGTGCCAAACATGAATATCACGAGTCTGACTCGTGACCCCAATCTCGGGTCAGCTCAGACCCATTCTTGGTTCTCTTGAATGGGATTATATGTCCCCGTATAAGCAACGTGTTATCTAGGGGATAGTGTTACGTTCGGCCGTTCAAATTTATTTAAATCTTCAAAGGTTTCCCTCGTGTGAAGTAAATACGAGAGCTCCGCTGCTCGGCTCTTCCCGCGACCTTTCCGACGACCAAGTTTGGCACGGAAATTTCAGAGACTTCCGGTATGGCAAGGGGTTAAGGACGAAGTGCTAATCAACGTAGTTCTGAAAGAAATCATAGCGCAAGGGGTTAAATACTGGAATTGTCATTTAATGTACTGAAAATATATTTCGATTTTTCAGACATTTTTTATTTTAAACATATTTTTTGCATGATAAAAATTAGTAATTTAGCAATGGTTTTAATAAAATATGTTTAATAGTGTTTTTAATGTTTGAAATAAAAAAAAGTGTTTGTCCTTATTTCCGTGCCAAGTATTTTCGTACCTCTCCATATCTCCGTGCATGTATTTTATGCATCAATTGAAAAATGTTTATTGCATTTAGCCTACACCGAAAAACTTAGTAGTTTAATTAAAAAGCTTTTTTTTTAGACACGCTTTCGTTTCTTCACTTGCTCTGCATTTTTTATAATATCTTCATTTTCATTCCTCCCGTATTCAATCACACATTCCATGACACTTTTATTTTTTTCTTGAATTTTTTTGCATTTCCCAAAGTGGGGGACGGGGTGAAAAACATATTTTGTCAAATATCTCGGAAATTAAAAAAGATAATTTGGTTAGTTAAAAAAGGTTTGGGTGCTATAAACGGAAATCATATTGCAATGCAAACTCCAAAAAATAATGAAAACTACTACTCTAATCAGAAAGCAATACACAGCATTGTTTCCGTAGCTGTTACCAATGCAAAATCTAAATTCATTTATGTAGATGTTGGATGTAATGGACAAGTATCTGACAGAGAAGTCTTTCAAAGGAATTGGAAGGTACAGTAAATTCTCTTCAACTGTCTCAGTTTCTAAACAAAAACTATCAATTTGGGAAAGGCAGATACCATTGTCCGAGTTCCGTTTTTATAGTTGCCGATTATCGACAGCTATAAAAACAAGCCACAAGACTCGAATAATCGTATCTCCCCTTCCCAAATTGTCTATTTTTATTTACAAACTGAGGGACAATTGGACAGAATTTACTGTATCATGAGAATGACATTCTCTATTCCTATACTCCGGATTTTTTGTACCCGGAGTATAGGAATTACATAGAAATAGGAATATAGGAGTGATAATTCTTATGATATTCTTCATAATAAGTAATGAACGTAAACGCTTGGTCTTTTGAATTATCCTTTCCCGCAGATGCCATGCTTGACCAACTCTCGGATAGCTACTCTCGTATTACGAAATTGTTTCTTATCGCGATGACAGTTATCAGATAGTCACATTAATTTGCTTCAATTTGACAGCAAGTCGCGACGCATCGATTACCAGATACATAGTTCAACGTCGCTCAGTGACAGTGACTGTCAGATGCAGTGTCCATTGGCGTGAAGTATTATACATACTTCCCAGAGTAACTTGCGATAGTTTTGTCTTCAAATGGACACATACCATAACACTTTTCAAATAGTTGCACTGGTTCGTCAAATGTACATATACAATTGTATTTGAACGTTTTCTTATTTCCGAAAAGGTAAAAATTATCTGTTTATACATAAATCAAGTTTTATTTATTATTTTATAGTTATATACATGAATCTATGGAATAAAAGTTTCAATGTATTTAAAACCGTTTTCTTAGAACACTATAGTTCAAAGTCAAAAGATTACTGTTACATCGGAACCAAGTGAAAATTTTAATAGTTTTATTAAAACCTTGATCTCGAGTCCTGTTAAAAGCGGGTGAAAAAAATCAGTGTAAAGTAGTCTTTCATTTTCTTGTAAAAAAATCACAAAACGGGACTTAAAAATGCAACCCTCCCCTAACTGTATATTACATCGATTTTATTTACATAAAATAAAAAAAATTTAGAAGTACTAAATTTCAGCGTTCGACGATAAATAATTGTTTGAAAATTGTTTCAGGAAGGGAACCGGTTTAATGCTAAATCTACCATCGCCGGTCAAATGACTGGTTCTACATTTTTATTTCATAATTATTGCAGTTATAAAGCTATTTCCGTTAAAAATTGTTAAACATATTTCTTGCTTCTGCTACACGCTATTATAAAAATTGAGAGAAATTTGAATAAATTCTATTTGATAATTCTTATGTGACAGTTCTTGTTAGTAGCTATTAAGCCTCAGTAGATTTAGTGTTAATTGATTATTGTTCGAATTATGGGTTCGACGATGCCACGCCCTATGGGAGTTCTACATTCTACAGTTAAGATAAGAGTTAACAGTAAGGGGTCGAGATTGACACGTAAGAATGCAACGGTTGAAATTAGAATAAGTTGCTCTAATATCACGCGCGAGTTTTGTGGCGCGGACTGCTTAGAAATGAATCAGAGAGATCAATTTTGGAGTTGGTCAGTTATCGCAGCTCTGGATGCTTCGAGTAAACAGTCCGCTCGACAATTATGAATCGTTCCGCGTACAAAAACACTGACGTCATTAGTAAACGTTTATACGCTGGTGTTAATTGGCGTTAATAAGGAACGAACGTTGACCCAGTGGAGCACACGTATCGCTCGTATCAAAAACTGTGTCAATTAACCGAGTTACGTCAGCGTTTGCGCTCCTTGGTAAGCCTGACGGAAAACAGAGCGACAACAGCGACAAATTGATCGTCGATTCTCTTCGTCAATTTCAGAGCAATTTGTTTAGTCGACAAACCAGACACAGCCGGCCAGTGTTATTTTGCAATGAGCGACCAATTCGCGAATTGGGGTTCTCTCGCAATCTCTCGTTCCGTCCCTGATTGTTGCATTCAAGTTTCCTTCTATGGTAATCAACGATCATTGTTGATACTTTATTTCTTTGTAACGGATCACCTTTTTGGAGTGGTTTTACTATTATTCAATAACTTTGAATTACGATGGCAGTAAACGATCACGGTGATTTAGATAAACAGGTTTTTATTTTTCATTTTATAAAAAGGAATGGTATACCGGGGTCATAGTAGACAACAAACAAAAAGGGTAAAGAAATATGTTACTCTACCTCTAGATGAATGTTTCATTGATATTTTATTTTATAGTTGAGGATATAATAATAAAAATATAGAAAATTAAACTTCCAGTAAAAAGTGAAGTAGAAATATAATTTTAGAAATACAGAATTTGATACAGAAATCTTTTTCTCGAATGTTGCACGTACACGCGTCACAATTTCAAACTGGTTACACAATTTTAGGTAGATCAAAAAAGTTTTTTTCCTAAGAATATGCCTATAGAAATATATCGACCGCAAAACGTGTTATTTAAAAATTTTATTTAAAATTCTATGTGTGCATCTATTATAATTTTTTGTTAATTTTTTGTGAAACATTAAAAATAATGAAATGACACGTATTATTTCATATTCACACTTTAAAGGTCTTGACTTTATTTTCCCATAACTATCGACATTTATAATTATTCTAACTGTTGAATTGCTAAAATGAACTTCGACCACGTGTATTCTTCTGAATTGAGAAAGATTGTTTCCAATATCGCGTAAGTGTATACTGATACCGTGAAATTGATCTATTAATTGCTGTGCATGAAGACGCGATTGTTGAATCAACAACTAATCAGTATACATATTCGCGTTCATTTCAAAGGAGGTTGAATTAACTTTTTTGTATCAGACATCTTAGGATACACGTCACATAACACAGAAAAAAAACAGTCTAGCTATGAAGTTAAAAACTGTAATAAAAGAAGTAACACAGAAGTCTAACGAGAAAAGTTTGAAATTATGAGGAGGTGTAAAGTGGAGACCGTAAAATGGCAACGAAAAATACTATGGTAATCCTTGGTAATCCACAGAACAGTTTACAACTGGCACCGTTGCGCCGTCGTTGTATTTCATTTGGGAAGGAGATAAAAGGCTCTTTTACTTTGAAGATTTCCTTAGCGACTTCTATGACCAGAAAGCCAAATAATTTTAAAACTCCCACCTAGAATTCTGTATTTAACAGTTAATATTTTATGAACATGTTAATGGCTCTACATTTTAAATGCTTATCTGAATCTAGTATATAATTGCTACGACATCAACCTTGCAAAGTGAAGAAAAATACAGAAATTCTATTTTAATCACAAATTACATTTTTACATTTACATTATTTGTACAAAATCGAATAATTGGTATTAGAAATGAGACGAATTATAAATTATATTAGAAATCAAAAGATTTTATATTTAAAAATATTAAAAAATATATAATCTTAGAAAATACATATAGTAGTACACGAGGTTCTTACTTCGCGTTTACATCGGTATATACATATACTCAAAATTATCATCAAAAGCAATTGACAACATGCTTGATGCGTCATAAACTGAATAATAGAGATTAATTTTAAAAATTCAAAGATTTAATATATAATATAATAGTATAGAACTACAGATACTCCATTATTTATGTAATGAGTTTTCATTAATTCGCATCGAGACTTTTATAGTAGCATGATAAATGCACAATCATGACTATCAAGCCCTACATACACGAGTCATTACTTGAGTTTCCATGGTAGTTGCACGCTCGATGATCGAGCGATTGTTCATTTGGAATTTTACGAAATAGAACAATTTTACAGCGTCCACGTTTGATAGGTGTTTGTATAAATCAGTTTGACGATCGTCAAAGTTTTACAGGGCGTTTTCAAAACATCCGTGAAAAATACCTTTCTGATGTCGTTTCAGTTGTGTTAACGACCTTTGAGTAGATTGGACTGCCTTTAACTTCGGCGTCGTAAAGCTGTCCGCTCTCATAACCGTCTCGGTGACACCTTTGCACGCTATAGCTTTTACTTCGTGACGAAATAAGCTGTCTCGGTTCTCGGCAGGACGGAACCAGGAGTTTCGAATTTTACGATCCCAGGATGAAGAATCTTGCGAACGCGTGTATAAAATATCCGTTTTCAACCACCCGTATCCCGTATGCCGTATGCCACATGCTTGAAACTCTTGAGTCGCGACGAATGCGGACGGAACAGATTGAAATGGAAACATTCGCGAAATACTTACTCGCAAGGAGGAAACTGTTACCACAGTATTAATATTATATAAGAACATTTACAGAAGTATCTCATTCCTTTACATTCGAAGAATTTTCCCAGATCACCTACTATCGACTCGATCATACAGCTGCGAGACATAACTGTAGCACTACTACAATTTTCTGGAGATTTATGTAATGTATACTGACTTCCAAATGAAGTATGAATGAATTTTATTCGGTAAGAATGAAATAAAGTAGAAACATCTATTATGAAACAATGCTCAATTGTGGCCCCTTCTTGAAATCCATATTTCTGAACATTATTCTTTATAACCTCACCTACGCAAATATTGTTACGTGCCAACCGGCTGTAAGAAAAATGTTTATACGAATACGCATGTTTCTAAGCAAAAACATATTGTTCCATATAGTGTACACATAGTGTCAATATTTATTCACTGTTCCTACTTATGGTATAGTTGGCATCCGTGTTTCATATTCAATGTCCCTATTTCAGAACGGACATTTCAAACGGGCGCCCCAAAATTGAGGTATTGAATGTGAAACACGAGGACATGTATTAAAAAATATTTTAATACATGTACATTACGTAATTACGTAATTACAAAATACATTACGTAATTTAGAAACATCAATCTATCGAATAGTAGTATTAATATTTAACAATAACACTTTTAAGTCTTAATAAAATCTATGAAAATCTTATACCCTCTGAAATGCATTCCACAATAGGTAGTTTTATCTATTTTATACAATATTAAATGGAGAATATTTAATAAAATGTCATTTCACGTTATCACGAACACAGTCTAGTGTGACTGCTTCATGACGTTCGGAAAGTGTTGGTGCAACATCTACATCTCTCTTTGGTGCTTTAACAAATTGTCTTTTTGCACGGTGGGACAATTTTCTCCTTTTTTTATTTTTCCATATTAACAGCTTGACGTACCATTTTCTTCACAGTTACCGCAATTAGAAATTTTTCACTTGCAATAATTTCTTAAAAGGGACAGAAAATTAATGTTTATTTAATGCCTAAATTTACTTGAATGCTTAGATATTAATGACAAGGGATTAGAATTTTATTATATTATATTATATATTATGGGAATAAGAGTAAATTCTCTCCAATTATCCCTCAGATTGTAAACAAAAATGAACAATTTGGGAAGAGGAGATACGATTATTCGAGCCACGATGCTCCCGAATTTCTTTCGTTTTTCTCGAATTCTCGCCTTTTTTCGAAGAAATTATTCATATATTAAATTAATGAAATTGTTCATTATCTATTTATTGATTTATATGCAACTTAACAAATAATTTTATATTTATATTACACTTTCAAAATGTATACTTTATCACGTTCATTAAATAAACTAATAATTTGTTTCAAATAAAATAGGACTTCCGAGTTCAAAGAATTAATTGTATCGATTTTAAAAATGCGGTCGTCAACGCATGGATATATGATTCATTGTGAGACAAAGGAATGAAAGACAAATTACGACGCCGATCGATTTTTGTGACGCAGAAACGATTTGTATTACATTACAGTCCATTCAAGTATTTTACAGCTTATCGAATCATCAAATAATTTACTGTGATTATCAAAGATTTCTGTCGTAGTGCATTAAAGTATTTTATAGCCTATTGGAATGTTAAATTTTACTTCATTTTCAAGTAGGTAAACAAATATTAGATATCTAAACTATTTAAGTAATAACCGTTTGCACTGTTCTATATCGACTTAAGCATCGTGTTGCTATACATGGTGTTTCAGCTAACTTCATCACCTCAACTAATGAGGCATTTTGTGCTCTTCCATCTATGTCGATGGAGTGACAAATTTTGAAGAGATATATTGACATTTATACTGATGTATAGAAGTCGATGGGCATCGGTTCGAGTACCTATTTTAAATTTTAGACACTATGCACGTATTAACAATTATTTCGTTAATATCTATTTAACTATTAGGTTTAGGACGTATGAAGGTTAACCCTCTCATAACGATGCGCTGGGTCTACGGTGACATTTATGTATTACGTGTAAGGAAACATAATAAATATTGGTATAAATATTAGTAAATACTGGTATTGTATACATATTAGTGTACATTCTTCTTTGATTTACTTATTGCTCAATTTTTTGTTATTATACTGTCGCATTTATTTTTGTAAGTCCGCGCATGCAACAAAATAAGGATTTTGACAAGAAGCCAAAGTTACGATGCATGATCGTACACTTCACCTCAATTCGTTACTTCCGTGATATTCGAGCACTTCTGCCAAGTATTGTACAGTACGTTTAAAAAGTGGAATACCCTGCCGCTTTATGAATACAAGGATATTCTGAACCCGTGTCTGTTCGTACATTGTCAGCGAGTGTAGTAGAATGGATAATCTATATTGTCGTTTAAATATAAAACAGAAAGTGGAATGCACGCATAGGGTGTCAGGAAATTATATATCACAACCGTTACAGCGTGATTCTACAATTTTGGATTGGTGGAAACTTTATACAAAAAGTTGTCGTAAAATTGACCTTGAGCATGATCTTCGAGATTTAATTTCTTTTATTATCGCATCGTATAGTACTCACTAGTCTCAAAGGAACCATGGATCAAAACTCAAGAGTACGGCAGCCCGGCCTGGTGTAAACAAAAAAATCTGAGATCAGGACACGACATTACACGACGCTAAATGTGTAATACTAATGTAACTTTGCTATTATTTTGTATGAGAACCGTTGGGTTTTGACCCATGGTTCCTTTGAGACTATTATTCCTCCTGACGAGTACTACACAACTTTCTTTATAAAATATCCACCAATCTAAAGCTGTAGAATCACGCCGTAACGGTCGTAATATATAATTTCCTAACACGCTGTGCATATAGTAAAATATGCTATAGAAAAGCATCTGTACATTTTTAATAATGGTACAATAAAAGTCTGAAATCCGTCATTTTTATGGTTTTGGCAATTTTAGTGAAATTAAACCATGTCTGTGGAAACAGCAGATGCAGTATACTCAACATATTTTACTTTACTAAAATCTTACTTGTCGTTAATGTCCAAGTTAAATATAATGAAATTCAGCGACAATATATATGTCTGCCTTATGGATTATTATAGAAGATCCACCGTCATCTCATAACACCAGCTACACGGCCCTCGCATCATACTAATCCATATTGTATATGATATCGCACAAGTTATCCAAACATAGTTTACATAGACTTTTGAAAATGTATATTTACAAAAGCTGTGACGATTCGTTACGAAAAATGTAAAACAACTATTTAAGATTCAAATATTCTAATTACACTTTTACTTCTGCTGTGTTTAGTTTTTCTTTATTCGGGGTTCTCTACCGTTCTCGCGTGATCTTTTTTCGCTACGTTGACACAAAGTTGGACAGTAAACGACCTATTTTGTTATTCAGAAATCAGTAATCGTGATTACATTTGGTAATATGTAATAAATAATCTGTAATCGTAAAAGAATTATTAAGTTGCCTTTTCTTATCACTTGATATTGGGTTTGGATGAAAAAGTCTTCTGTTGAGTCATGAAATACAGACAGATTTCCTACACTATTTACAATTATTATTGACTATCATAATATCATATTGTTTAGTTAATCATAATCAGAAAAAGTAATCGTTACATGACTAATTATTAGTGTGTTAATCATGATTTGATTAATCATTTGCTTCGATTACTTAATCTATTCATTAATCACGATTACTTGATTACTTAGTGATCGAAATCATGAATCATGAACATGATTTCAACCAATTCTTTGCCCAACCCTGCGCGCTGAGATAATGTAAACCTGTAGGCATAAACGCCGAGCACATACCGTGTTGTACAAGCTCTTTCTTCCTTGTTACACACAGCCGTAACTTTTGCTTTGAGTTGTACGGACCTGTATTAAAGGAACTATTTATAGAGCATAGGGTTCTACTCTCTAAATCTGGGAGACCGATTTCTCACTTTTTTGAAGAGTGATTTGTAAAGTCACTGAATTCCAGGGGATTCTCATAAAAGTTTCACTCGTTTGCATTAAATCATTCTTCAATAGAGTCTTGATAAAGATGAACCCTTCGTTCCAGTAAATATTTACTTCCTTTTCAGTGGGAATTTCGCTCTGCAATAAGAACGATGCAGTAGATTGTTTCGAATAATCTGACCAGCCTTGGATCAAGTGCGGTAACATCGGTAACAAATCAAAGTAACGGTTAATAACAAAATATGTATATTTTGAGGCGAGGATAATGCTCTAGTAAGTTTTGATTCGTCAAATTTTAATGTCCAAGAATCGAATGGTAGTAGAAAAACGTTGAAGAATTCAATCTTAGAAATTTCCTTCGTTAAGGCGCAATTAGTTTCTATGATTTTATGCGTTTTCTTGCAGCTAAAAGTCTGCATGTAAAGATCTACTGACTGGCGATCGCTGTTACAAATAAAAATAAACCCTGTACTGATTACGATAAAAAAATTCATTCTTTAACGGCTGCGTAAAACATTTAGTTTCAAATATAAAGTGTATCTTTCCAACTGATATCCAATTTAACAGTAGCTGATATCATAATGGTAGGATTATTAATGAGCGGGAAAGGGAATTTATTATAGTAATCACTGTAATCATAGCCGGATTAATTATAATTTTTTATCGAAGCGATGCGCAACGCCCCAGGCTGGCGAGATGTAATAAAATTC
Organism: Augochlorella aurata; assembly: GCA_028455555.1. NCBI lineage: Eukaryota > Metazoa > Arthropoda > Insecta > Hymenoptera > Halictidae > Augochlorella > Augochlorella aurata. Next base: position 358,403 of record CM052168.1, on the reverse strand, counting down.
GCTCGTTTATGCGATGATATCGTATACTTTCCACGAGTGCATCGCTTCCGCGATCATCTTATGTGCCCAGTCCCAAGTATCACCGACACCGACAGTAACGGGTGACCAACAGAGAACAAATTGACATGCGGCCAGTTGCTCCGCATAACTGTGGCCGCGAGACCGCAGCATTCTTCCAACGGATTATCATTATCGGCCTTCGTGATACTCAATGAATACCCAATGACTCAACGGATACGTGGTACCTGCGCGGGTAGCATATACGTGATCTTCTCGGATCTATCCTTCGATCGCCTTCGTCCCGTCCAAGAAAATTACCGTTTGATTAATCGTATTCCGCTGGCGATGATGTATGCATCAATAGAGAATATGTCTTCGAGAGAGCAAGAGAGCAAGAGAGAGAGAGAGAGAGGGGGGGGGAGAGGGGGGGGGGGGGGGGGAGGGAGAGACAGACAGACAGACAGAGGAGGAATTGATGAGTTTTTATGTTATCCACTTGTTAGTAGTCTTCATTACATAGATTACGTTGTAAATATCAGGTGATCGCTTGAACAATGTACCATCAGCATAGTCAATTTTGAGATATATTATAAAATTAGGCGATGTTACTTATAGCAGCCATTAACCATTTCTTCTTGTCTTCGCGTTACGGATTTAGTATTGTTATTACTTTCACAATGGTTCGTGTTTTATTTTCATGCTAGCAATTATATAATCTGTTTTTTAATAATTTGTCTGAGCGCGTGTAGTATAAGAAAAATGTGGTATGGGAAAAATTTTGCGCGCGTGGAATGTATGAATGCTAATGACGTTAATAGCACAATTATTAAGGTGTAACTACGAGCCAAATTGACTTTGACATCTTCAAACGGTAATTGAATTTAATATATCTTTTAAATATCGACATTTTAGTTAAATTAAAATATATTTAAGCAATTACATGTTAAATGTATTATATATATAATATATAGAAACATATACTTACTTACGATGAAAAAACTGTATTGTTCAACAAAATATATTCTGCTGATGCAGTTTCTATGGTTCTCAAAAATTATATCTGAAATAAATTATTATAAGAATCTGTAAATCAGTGCACGTTCACCACGGTTTACGGTCTATACGATATACGAGCATGTCTCGATAAAACTGCTGTTAACTAATTGATTCTTCTGAGTGCCGTAAAACATGACAATGATAAATGTTCCATGCTCTCAAAGCTTCGAATGAATTTACGATAAAACAATCTCTTCGGTGCAATGTATTCGATAAAACAAACCGACGCAGATACTTGAAGCGAACGAACACGATAACCTTTGTATGCACGCATCACCGAGTCATTCCTCATGCTACATTCAATAACATTGGTCTTCCTAGAATTATGTAAATTATGATTTCGAGCATATTATTGGGTTGGCAACTAAGTAATTGCGGATTTCACTCATAGATGGCTTCAGTTGAATTTTTAGGTTTGCAGACGTAGTACAAATGTAAAACACATTTTGTTA
>CM052168.1:270130-356795 GCA_028455555.1 Augochlorella aurata | reverse complement strand
ATTGGAGCTTGGTTGGGATGTTTTGCCACATCCACCATATAGTCCTGACCTTGCACCATCTGATTACTTTTTGTTTCGATCTTTACAAAACTCCTTGAATGCTAAAAATTTCAATAATGATGATGATGTCAAATCGTACCTGATTCAGTTTTTTGCTAATAAAAACCATAAGTTTTATGAACGTGGGATTATGATGCTGCCTGAAAGATGGCAAAAGGTCATTGATCAAAATGGGCAATACATTACAGAATAAAGTTATTTAGTTTCATGAAAAAATTGTCTTTGATTTTCTAACAAAAATCCGCAATTACTTAGTTGCCAACCCAATAGTTTATCACCTTTTCCGCGCAACTTTCCACACACTTTCTTCAACTATTAACTAACTTAATTAAAATACTTTCTGAAATTTCACCGTTATTCCGTGATTATGCCAGACCGAATACATATTTCTCTGATAATCCAAGCGCCGCGGCATGTATCATTTTCTCAGGAACATGACACGAGGCCTTTGATCCAATTAAAAGTTGCAAATACATGATTAAAGTATCGCATCGTCGTCGTCGCGGCAGAAGCTCAATTTTCGATTTTCACGCGGATTCGAGCAGCGTCGAAGAAATACTGGGTCACGCGATGCAAGGAGAGAAGCGAGCAAAACAGAAACGGCCGTAGGTATTTAATGAACGACGCGCGGTGCTTCGAACGCATGGGCGAAATTTTTGGCGGCCGTCCTGTCATCGTCATCGCCATCGTTACCGTCATCATCACAGTAGGGCCACTTAGCAAACCAGGCGAGGCCGCACCATTTCCGATCGGCCGTGATACAGGCGACTGACGCGGCACGAGAAAGAAAATGCTCGTTTGAAATACAGCCCGTTCGATGAGAGTATTGGAAAGATTTCTTCGACTACATAAGGTACAGGTAAAGATTTTATTAGAATTTAAAAGCGTTTTGATTGAATATTTATACTACTGTTCGAGAAATTGATGTTTCTAGATAACGTAATGAACTTTGAAATATTTATTTAATGTGAACAAAATGCAAGTAGAATAGTAAAAAGTACCATTTGGAATGCACGTGTCAAACGAAGGCAGTGAACATGAAACACGGATGCCAGCTGTTCCATAAAAGGGGGCAGTGAACAAATTGAAGTATACAATATGGAACAGCGTGGTCTTGCTTAAATACACCCGCATTCGAAGAATCATTTTTGTTTACAGCCGATTGTTACATAACAGTATTTGCATGAGTGAATTTATAAAGAATAACGTTCAAAAATGTAGCTAGAATTTTTATATGCTCTATCTAGCTTTTATTGTATCGTTTGTGCTACTATTTCAAGGAGTAGCAATGGAGCGGCGATTCATAATTAATGCGTTTGAAGTATAAATTGTGAAGTATTAGACTCTTACCAAACCCAACAGACTGTAATTGTCTGAAAGATGATTCTCGCAGACAGGATCGTGAGTCGTGAATGAACCGAACGGTTAGGGTTAGACGATCGTCAGACTAAATATGTACGACGTTTACTTTTACGTTCGCTTGTAGCAATTAACGAGGCATAATGAACAGTACGATGGAATTGACTGCACGATGCGGGACAGGTCCAACTATCTTAACATGGTTTCTCGATGTTACGGTTAAACACATTGTTAGCATGTAGTATGTAGTATGCAGCGGCGACGACAAGTCGTTCCTCCATCTCGAGATTTATTTTCGATGATGACGTTGCAGCGTTGAGTGCGGGTGCTTGTAACATGTCAATCGTACGATCGTTTAAATACTATCTCGACACTCTCAACGCGAATTCAAATTCGAAAACAGGTAGAGTAATTAATGCAATTACCGACAAAAGTTATGAAACTTTACGTATTATTGACATTTGAGTAAAACTTAATATTTTAATAAAACTACAGTGGCGGACAAAATAAGGTTTAAATATCGGGCAATATGCAAAAACATCATAATTTTACAAGGAATTATATTCTAGAACAGTAAGAAAGTTTTCATACATTATGTACATCATCTTAAGTAGTAAAAACGAAAGAATTACGTAGAGGAATGTAAACACGATTGCTTCCTTTAGAATAGAGTTGCAACACGAGGATCGCGAGGACTATGCCTTCTGGCTAACGTCTTGCTCCCCGGTGATCGCCTAAATGTTGCATGCACATATGTAAAGCAACAGGCACACGCGCCTGAGGTGCTCCAAGCCGTAATGTGCGTAGGACTCGGGTCCATGGGATATTTTTACTTATTTTAGTCTGTATTTTAGTCTAATGAGATCACAAGATTTACCTCCACTTCTGATGCTCCCGTAAACGCTACGCTGTTTTATCACATCAACTACCACACTATCTGCCGATTCGCACTGTTTCACTCATTTTCCATGCGTCTCATTAACTCCCTTCGTCTCTCTTTTTCACGCGATCCGATTAGTGTATGTGACCGCTTCGGCCAACAGAGTGCTCTAGTCGAAAATACGTGTGGAACTAGGGGGTACGCTCTGTTTCTATGATCTTTACTAACAAATTAAGCCCTGAATTCTTTTTACTTCTATAAACAATAATAAATATTGTTCAATAATGAAATTAAACAGCATAAAATCCCAATAATAATCGTCCGAATCAGGATTGGACGATTATGTAAGACGAACTAAAAAAAAAAGTGAAAAATAAATAACATGCCTGATTCCTTAAAAGTATAATACTACTATTAAAAATAAAAGAGTAACAGAAGTGAAAAATTTGATTGGATTTGTATTGTAATGAGTATTTATTAATTACAAATGAGATGAGATGTTCATTAAATCTTCGGTAAAGTCACGATGTTATAACACGACGTTATAGTTTCTTTTAAAGAAGCATACGTGTTGTCTTCTATATATATGCAAGTACAATATTGTTGGTGCAACTTGTGGCCTATTAATCTCGAGTTTTAAGTAAAACATAATAATTACGATGTATTCTGTTACTTATTTTAAAAAAATGTTTACAGTGATCTAAAATAACTTGGCAGCAAAACAAGATGATATTTCGAATTATTCGATATTCGTTATCGGTTCACTTTCAGCAGTTAAAGAAAGCGAAAGCTGTAACATTGAAAAGTTTATGTTTACATTTTGTCGCTACAGCAACGTGAAAGCTTGATTAAAAGAACTGCAGTTTTCGTTAAAAAAAATACGAATTCAAATGGAAAAGTTAGAAATTCGATTATAATTGAGAAACATCAATTCCATTGATGATCCAAAACATTACATCTCTGGGAACGTTAAAATCAAAATACTACTTGTAAATTATTGATACAATAAGTAATCTGTTCAAGAAAAAATAAATTCCCCCTTTGTAAACTTAACTACAAATTGAATAATTGTTCTAACTAAAATCTGTCTGTTCGCAAGTTTTAAATTGGCTGGAACTCGAAACAAGTATGGTGCGAAAACCGCTTATTTTCAGATTATCATTTTAGGTCGAGAGGTATCACTGTTACGCAAATCCCTACAGAAATGAAATATGATACTTAAGGTGATAAAACAGAGATACGCGTTAGTGTGCAAATCGAGCGAATTATTCTCTCGCAGTTTGCTTAGTAGAGTCTGATATCGTGTTCTTACAAGCAAACATACGTACTCGTATCTTTGGGTACCACAAACCACGTCCAAAGACATATTGTCGTGCGCCTTTGTTATTGAAAATGATCGCGCAAAACTGATTGCGACACATTTTATGGTATGTTTCCGAGCTTGAAATTTCTGCGCAGGAGAACCCACAATGTCGCTCAGAAACATTTCATCTTTCGTAAATGCGTAAGCGATGCTTGATATTGATTCACATTACAATCAAAGAGAAAGATAAGTATAAAACAAGAATGCAGACAAGTAGTTTCTTCGAAACCGCAAGTATTTTAAACGAACAAGTATTTCCAAACGGTAGCGCATGTTGAATTTGGGCTTGTAATGTATTTTCGAACTACCAAATAGACCGAGGTTAGAACTTTTTCGTTTCACAATTATTAAATAAAATCATAGAGACATTTCAATGGAAAATTATCAATAGAAAAAGTCGCGATAAACCTTACAAGTATGGGTACCGCCGTAATTTTTATAGAAAATTAAAACTGCGGTGCTTTAATTGCTTGGTAGCTACGGTGTTCAGAAGATGTTGTCCTAATAAAAATAGATTTCAGAATTATCAACTGAACCAGGACAAAAATTAATTGCAACTTAATCGATAATGTCAAACGTCTCAAGGTTAACTATAAGAGACATTTAGAATGAGTAGAAGAAAGTTTATGTTTTTACAATATGAAATATTGCAATCGTTGGAGGAACAGTAAAAACGTCGACGCCCGGAGGAATTCGAGCTCCAAGGTTGTTAAGAACCAACTGTATTTACTCAAGCATTATCGATGAACGTAGTCCCCTAATGAGCTCGTAAAATCGCTGAACTTTTCAAGGCGAACATTTCCAGCAGCGGTATTCAATTATGAAATTCGACGAACTACTAAAATATCTAGAAGACATTTTACTTATTTGAACGGGAAAGCTATTAGACAATTACGCGAAGTCAACGTAAGCTGTAAATAAAAAAAAGCAATACTTTAAAACTAATTTTGCGCAGATGTGAATCTGTGATAAGAAATCTACTACGACTGACTCGAGCTATAATTAAATTATGAGTGAAACTTTGTCGAGAACGTAAACTATTATTGACTACATGTAAAAATAAATGAAAATATGAATACAAATGAACTCACTAGGCATAGGGCACTTCAATTTTGATACGCATTTATATAAAGGTTTCATGTATCATGTCGATTGAACACTGTCGTTATACACTGCATCTTGCGTACATATATTACTCACTGTGAAAACTAATAATAAATAAAACTGTGCATAACAAGATAAAACAGTTGACCATCAAGATACGGAAATACACTCACAAATCAAATAGAGTACAGCATCCAAATGAATAACAAGATAAAAGTGTCGAAATGGAGATATCTTTTAATTCTTTTTTCCTTAGTATATTCAAGAGACTTCTTAATTAATACAATACAGCATCCAAACGGATAACAAGGTAAGAGTGTCAAAATACAGAACTTTTTTTATTATATTTTCTGTAATTTTCTGTAATAATTTATTAATTTGTCTGGTAAATCGGTATGTATTATATTGTTTAGAAGGTGTTATTTAACACAATAATTGCAAGGCTGACGTATGCATCGAGGAGAAGGTGTTTCTGAGTGAAAAAGTCATTAGTGGAGACTAAATAAAGCGAATATCTATGGTATGACGCCATTGTCGTCGATTATGCGAAGCAATGGCCCTGACAGATATTGTGCCAGACAAATAATAGCGTACGTGTCGACGAGACATCTTCCGATTACTTTTTTTACCATCATCTAAAGATTATTAATCTATAATTTGGTAACTATTTTCTTGACCTGTTCAAAATATAATCCGTTCCTACGATTTCATTGAATAGTGTTACGAGCCGAGGACTAAGGCTATCGTAGGTCACCGAGCATTCGTTTGGTTGAGAGAGTGAAAGAGTTTGTTACTTGTGGACATGCCGATGTTTTCTTCACCATCAGGACCCACAGAAAGGTAACTTACAGACGAACCGACGTTTGTTTCACTGCAGGAATCGACAAGGGGAAGAGAGGTTTAGGAATTGTTAGTTAGCCTCGTAATTAATTAAGTTGGTGCACTCCGAGTGGCAAAAGTGCAACGTGATTAACTTGATACTAGCAGCTGAAATCGTTAAGAGTATGCGAATTGAAAGGATTGAAATAGATCTAAGTATAGTATATTACTCAAATGAATTAGGACGTTACAACTGTTAAATGTAAAGTATTTTCGCACAGTTCTAAAGTTCAGCACTAAGCACTACAGCACGAAGTTCTGTGCTCTACGTTGTGATGCACTGAGAAATGCGGAGGAGATCCGAATTAATCGTCTAAGCGCGATTTTATGCGGCACACGCGAGGGTATATGTAGATTCTAGAATACTGCCCCATGAGGAACGAAATCGTAGCTCTTTTATATGTGCGCACATGATCCAGATGTCTAGTTTCTCGGAATTGTTATATAATCAGTCGCAGAGGTTCGAAAAAGGGCGACTGCTTTTCCCTGATGAAAGACTCTTTGTACTCGCAGATGGCTCGTCGGAAGGTTAAGGGTCACGAAGGGGAGACTAGAAAAAGTCTCCGAAAAAGGTACGAAAAGTTTCTATGCGTAACAATAGATTTCTAGAAAATCTACGAAAATCCAGCACTCTATAGCAAACTTGTACTATGTAAAGAACTTTTTATTATTGTGTTAAAGTAATACATTAAAAATGAACCGCCGCCTCAGTTTTAAACTTTGATAGCCCGTTACGATCATTCAAAATAACATAATCTAATAACTGCATATACCATTGTATTCGGCAAAGTTTTCCCTGTCTTTTAAACGTAGATAGAACTTTTTAATATTTCTAGTTTCCACACGATAGCCCATTTTTTAAAAAATTGCTTTCTATTGTCGAAATCATGTGTCAAATGGGAAGCTCTATGAGAATTAATCAGTGAATATTATAAATCATAAAAATGTTCAGTGTTAGACAGTGAAAAAGCATTCAGGGAACATTGAATTTACAGTTATTTTAGAATAAAATCAGTTTCATGCAAAAAGGCACAACTAGGGTAAAAAATTGTGAATCTTTCTATAATAAAATTATACTTGTTTTGTAACGGTATTCTTATGCATATCTAATCATGTCTAATTTGAACTCCCTGACAAGTAATACGTAACTATGTCAAACAACTAATTTTCTTTATACTCGAAAGTAATGTTTTTCCTTTTTTCTCGCAACATTGTATGAAATACCATTATTTTTTGTTGAGTTTTTGCTTATTGTATTCAATTCGGTGTTTCTTCAAGAATGTTGATATTTAACATCAGATATCTTTAATATTGTTATCATGTTTATGAATAGGAGACCGAATATTATAAATTTTTTGGTTTGCTTGTCAAATCATTCATTTTTAAAGTATATTTATTCCGAAATTGTTTTACTGAATGGATTATCTTTTGTCATAATATTATATGTATAGTCCTCACGCGATAAGAAGGTACTTTTGTGTTTACATTTCCCTGGTTACTAGCTCCGGCAGTGGGCAGCTGGTAAGAGGGAGAGTCTTCTCGTCGCATGAAAATTATGTTACGGTACTTATAATATGCATACTAATATTACTTTATTTTGTTAATGAATTATTTCCATGCATGAATATACCTGTTCCATTTGATACGGTCAATTTATGAACAGGATAAAATGCACTTTTTAGAAAAATGAAAAATTAAGCAAGTAGACGTTGGAGAAACTCATCGACGGTAATCTGACAGTATTGAGATGATGATCGAAGCTCCAGCTCACATACATTTTCAGCATGCATTATACTGTTCAACTTATTATATCATGAATGATGTATCACGTTAATACAATTAAATATTATATGCGTTTGAATACATCCTCACATTATCATAGTAATTCTAACATTAGATAGGTTTAACATTAAATAAAAGTTTCCTATTCATGGCAGCGATCCCCCACTTCACATGAAATATTAATAAAACATGTTAATATTGCTCGTAAAGATAAAAAGAAAACAGAGATTGCCCGATGAGATACTGCCCTATTAACTCCATTAAAATTAAGAGCAACGAAATGATGCAAACTTAGGATACCTGTAACAGGCGGGCAAAATAGAGTCTTCTATTGCTAATATTATATCTCTTCCTCCGACATCGTTTGCCCTGAAGCGTTGCTCCCGGAGTACAGGGCAGAGAGCGCTTTATTGCATATGCTTGGCATAGATTATGTTATTACACAGAGTAATTGAACAGTCACTTATCTGACATCAAAATATTTTCATTTAAATAACAGTTTTTGCTAAAAATGCTAAATTGCATAAAGTTGTCATTACAGGTAATTTCTAGTAGTACTATTGTATTACTCGTTGTAGTAAATAATAAAACTACAAACTAAAAAACATTTAATTATTGGAACTCCTTAGAGTATATTTAAAATATCAAGGTCAACTTGGTCTTTTTAATACTTTAACTCCCAATAGTTACACCAACACACTTACTGCCACCCTAGTTAAATTAGGAAGATATAATACATCGGCGTGAAAAATAATCCTTAAATCTGTACAAATAGTTACGAATTCCGAAGCACTTACTAACTTATGAACGAGTGACGCGATAGTCGAGCGTTAATCTATTAGTAATGTTAGTATTATACATAATTTCACCTTTGAACAAAACTGATTCGAACAATTCAAGTGTATCTATAAGATTAAATGATATCCGATGTTTTTTCTTCGATAGATTATGTAGTCTGAGAAAGCTGAGAATTTTCTGATTCGAGTAGCGCTATCGAAGCAACTGAACGAGGACATTACATCTTCTGGCTCACTTATGCAATAAGTTGAAGAACTATATTATATAACAACCCTTAACAACAGAAGATCTATTGAAATCTACTGGATTCCTTCAGACCAGGTATCTAAGGAAATGAAAACTCCGATAAAAGAGCGAAGATGCCAGCCAACTTGCTAAAAAGTAAGATAAATACTTTCCAAAACGTTCTCCATAGAGACACTGAAAATCACATAAAACATACACTCAGGAATTAAATTTTATAAACGTTAATCGATCAATAGTCTCAAAAATGCTCACTATTAGAGAACAACAGCAAATGGCAAAAATTGCCTGAAAACACAAACCGTACCATTCGAGCAGTAATTGATAGAATTACAGAATAACCTTGACATAACCTAACCCATTCATTTTTCTTAGGAAAACGGAAACCGCCAGTGTGCGATCAATGTAACGTACCAAACACCATTAACCTTCTAACCGCGGGCGAGTTTTTGAATCTTCGATATGAAATCGCAGACTAGTTTCATTTGTTAAGCAGATGCGTCTTAAGAATTAGATTAAAAATTGTATAAAAAGAGAAACAAAAATGAGACATTTCTTTTAATTTAAAAATTGCAATTCTTTATATCTAGCCTTTTTTTATAAATTTTACAAAACATTTAGAACGCGTATTACCACGCTGCCCGCGGTTAGAGGGTTAAATACGTCACAATCCATGAAAGATTGCAAAAACTACGACACCGAAAGAAGAAAGTGAAATCTCCTTGACAACATCGACAATGTTCCGGATTCTGAAGACAGTAATTCGCAACTTACCGAGTTCGTACAGTCGACAAAACTTGGCCAGAAATAATAAATGATTGAATAGTTAATCAATTCAGTAGAAATATTCGGACCGTAGTTAAACATTTCCAATAACGATTACTGTGGAAACAACGAAATAACTTATCAGAAAGAAAAAATTTGATCATCTGATATGCACATCTTTTTGTATTAATTTCTTAGCTGCGAATGGCGAGTATGATTTTATACATTTATAAGAAAAGTAGGTATCTGTAATTTTAAACGATGATAATGTTGAAAGAATCTAAGGACATCTGTTATTTTCAACTCACTGAAATAATTAAAGATAAAAAGAAATACCTATTAGGCTCATGTTTGTTGCAATTGACAAAGACACTTTTAACTTTGTGTAAAGATCTACAATCTAGTAATACCAAAGCTTACGGCATAATAATTAATCATAAAAAAAATATTAATATAAACTCGAAGATGCTTGTCTTTTGTTATTCTACCACTTCACGAATCTCAATTTCGTTAGTTTTTTTAAATTGATTCTTTTCAAAATCCTGATGTCGTAGACAACCTGATTTCCTGATGTCATAATGCTTAATCATACAATAAAATATTAATATATTTACGGACAGGCTTGTCTTTTTATAAGCTACTGAAAAAGCTGTTAGAAAAAAGAAAAGTGTTCCGCTGTTATAAAAATTTCAACACAAGTATTGGCGCAAGAGTGAAAAGTAATTAGACAGGAAAGAAAAAAGACAGTGGTTCGTGGCATAGTTCGTCGTAGACGCGGTTCCCAGCAATCGTTGCGCGTTCTAACCCCACAATTTTATCTTAAGCGCCTAACCGCGTGTCTGAATGGTACGGTGCGACACGACGGACGGGGTCCCAACAAAATCTCACGGGGATAATAACTTCCGTAATATATTACTGGCGAGCTTTGCGCCTTCATTTCCGCGAATTCCTTCTTCCACCAAAGAAACTATATACGTTCTCGCGGTGGTCATCCTTCGAGCACGTGAGATCATCTCGCGAGCCGAGGTCGTTGGCCCCGATGATCCCTCTTCCGAGATGTCCCGGAACTGTTGCTCGCATTCAAATGAACGCGCCACCATTTTTCACCCCGTGTCATCCTAGACCCGACAGCACCCCCTACTCTGCTGTCGTGGGACCTGCTCTCCAACGTCTGGGATTCCTTTGAAGCAAGAGTTGGAAATTCGGAATGCACGGGCCCGTTGCGCGTCGCACAGACGCGCTGTGACTCACACCAAAGCGATTTTCACTTGGGAAGCTTGTATTCCCGCCAACTTTAGCCTCCCTTCTCCCTCCCTTTTGTCCATGAATAATTCAGAGCTAACAGATCTTATGACCGTCCCCCTAAGATACATCCCTTCCAACAGTCGAACGGATTTTGTGATATAAACATTGTAGCAGAGTGCTTACTGGAACTCTAACAGCGCTATTTAATAATTGTTTGTAATTTTATTAGTGTCACCCTTCATTATTACTATAGCATTCTTTCAACTATTATGTATCACTAATTGAATATCTTTTATTTCTTCTAATTTATTTTTACATCCAATCACATATTTTCCTTCCTTACATCTTTGTTAATTCGCCATAACCAAATTACTTTTTTCTACTATTTTTAATTAATATTTTCTTACATCTGTAACATATACTTTAGATCTACACCAAAATTTCTATGCGACTTCATAGTCTTCATAGAATAGTGTTGAATAGTGTAGATACTCCCGTTTAGATACTTGTAGCTAGTGTTCCCTAAATTTCTTGTAATATTTTTTAGCTCTATTTTTTAACTCTAAAACATATGCATGGTAGGTATATACCATATAACCTAGTATTATTCACATGAGTCACAGCAAATATCTTATATTTTGGAAACTTTAGGTATACCTATAGTTAGTTAGTGTAATGTAATTGGTATATCAATATAATAAATACATCATATTCGCAATGAATATAATTTAAAGTTACTAATGAAAATCCTATTCATGTATCTTCATAATTTGACCGGCAAGTGAGCAGGTATATCACTCTGTGTAATCATCTTCAACAACAAGTTTCCACTTCTTTTAGAAAACATACTTTTTCGCGATATTAATAAAATGACGTACCTAATTAATATTATACATTTCATATTTTGCAGCAATGTTTCCGATCAATTCAAATGATACTGTTAATCAGCCATGACAATATTAAAAGGAAAGCCGTGGAATCCTGTTTCACATTGACCAAACGATAAATTAAATTAAATCCAAATAATAAATTTGTTCATTAAAGAAGTATTGTCTCGATGCACAGGCATTTGGGAAAAGAAGATATATATATATATATATATATATATATATATATATATATATATATATATACAATTTATACAATTTAAAAAAAGTCAAGTCATTTGGTCCAATTTGAAAAAAGTTATTACATACTTATATATTTCTCTATTTATACAAATGCGGCACTATATGTGTGTACATCAGAGGTATTTACGCGATTTCAATTATGAAGTTCATCATGTACAATTTAAGTAATTAGGAAGCCCAAATTGAAAATGGAAAGATTATCCCTGTTCTACACATTTCATCCTACAATTAATGATCTTTCCGCAAGCGTAAATCCCGAATAGGAGAGTTTAAATGGAGTACAATTAATTATCATATAACGAGCATAACGTTTAACTTTCTCTAGTTCGGTTTGTAGATATCACAAAGGCGTGGATCAGTTATCTCTTTTCAAAGAAATAGGAAAACTATAAAAAGTTGTGCAGAGTACGCGTTGGCAAGTGCAAGAAGCTATCTCGTTTTCGTAACGGTTAAGAAACTAGTTTGATGGATAATATTGACACTGGCGTACTTGGGAACAGCTGATAAAAGTGAATGGTGCCGCCATGTAACGTACCATTTATAGGCGAATGGACCGAATCGAATCATCTCGTCTCGGCGTGCGCATGGCGTCGACAAGTGTAGCAAGAAAGTTTTAATCTCACGGATCTAGGTAACCCGTATCTCCGAATCTCGAACAACCAAAGTGGCTTGTTACGCATTCAATGGCGTCGAAAGAACGCGAACTGCTCCTCAATGAGATAGAAAGCGACAAATTGGAGTTTAACTCTTGCTAATTTCTCCTCGTTACTTTCTACATAGTTAAAATATTTATTTAGAGGATTTGGCCTATTACCCGCATGAAAACTAAGTACAAAGAAAATCAAAATCAATTGAACGTCTCGCAACATTTTCCCCGTACAACTGGTTGCAAGACTGTACGAAGAAGTCGTCGCTACGCTGTCACGGTCCAATTATCACTTTCGTTACCGATGCGTGCATGAACAACTTAATCATTCTACCAAAGATTTCTTACAAGCATATTGTTCGAGTACACTTGCGAATATTGAATCGGTGCTATATTGTTTTTTTCTTATTTAGAAACGAAACATGAGGAGGAATCAAGAAACTTTGAATAATTACGGGTAGATGCAATTGTAGTTTTAATTGTTCTTTGTAATTATTGGTGATGTACAGTTACTATGTCGATGGCTGGGTTTCTCAGAGCAATCGTGATTTTAAATGATTGAAAAACGATGAGGACCAGGGATAATACCATCGAATACATACGTATGTCATGAGCGATATTCTTAAACAAAGAAAAATGTAAGTATTTAGGGGGAAAAACTTAATTATGCACCGAGTAATCTAGGGAACTAAGAAAACTTTCACGTTGTCAATGAGTAGTTGAAGAAAAATTAAAATACGGATTACGATAATAATGCAATCACGAGTTTCTCATTAATTTGGAACAAAACAATAAAAACAACAAGAACATAATTTGGAATAATTATTAACGAAATATTCGATTCATTATTTAAGCAATAATAATACGATACTTTCGTTATCGGTATGAAATATTTCTTTGAATGTAAAAGGATAGTAACGAGGAGCTCACAGAACGCGCTTAATATTCTCTTGCAGCAAGGGAAGCAGAGATAGGCGCGTGATTTTAGCACGAGGTGCAAATTTATTGTCGCATGGAAACGAGATATGATAAAGTCAAGCAGATCTCTCTATTTGCGCGTCGACGAGCGTTCTGCAAATTGACATTTCTAGACGACCCGGTGATAGGAATTATACGTATTGGGAGCAACGTACGTATACCGATTATTTTTTACCGCTACATTTCATCTTTCATCTTTATAGAATTCAATTATATTGTTCGTTCAAATGCGTTAATAGATACTACCCGATAATAACGAATTAAATTAATTAAATTAACGAATTCTATTAATTCAATATTTAATTTGACAACAGCAACTTAAAAAGCATGAAATTAGTTTTAAACTAATAGCATCGACAAATTTTGGATAAAAATTGAACAATTTTGACTGACGATAACTCTACGAAAAATCATCGTAGGACAACTTTTTTAAAAATTATAGTTTGGAACCACTACTTTAAGATAATGTTTCTCGATTTTAAATTTAATAAAGCCTCATCACAGTAATGCTTTAAACGTGAGGTCATGTCTGTCATATTAAAAATTGTCACGTCTGGCGAAATGCACGGTTTTTGTAACATATTTTTTGGAGTTTCCGTCTGCCCCTGAATGAAGTTTGATCCTTCCCTTTTAATTAAAAAATGAAAGAAGCAAGGAAGCAATTTTTTCCGCAATTATCGATAACATCGATGTAGAAAGTGCTATCACTTTGCGAAAAAAGATCACGTCTCGTTCCTTTTTTCTTTTAAATTAAAGGGGAAGGAAGAAACTATATTCCTAAGTCTGTGCACTTTGTCGAACTTAGCAATTTTGAATATAACAAACATGGCCTCACATTTAAAAGGCTATAATAGTGAGGATGTATAAAACTTAGAATCCAGAAATATTATCTTAAAGTAGAAATTTCCAGCTTCAATTTGTAAAAAAGACCATTATTCTACGATGATTTTTCGCGAAATTATCGTTAGACAAAGTTGATCAATATTTATCCAAAAATTTCTTTATGCTATAATTTTTTCAGCAGTGTATAAGTTCATTTTTTTAGTGAAATGCAGAGTACGAGATGCAACAGAGTTAAAAAAGATCTAATACGATATGGTATAATGAAATTAGGCTTGAGAACGTAACTTCCATTCCTAAGATATAGTTGTGAAACTGCTACAACTTTGGGAAAAATCATCATTTACATATTTACAAATTACAATTTTATATTTTCACTTGTTTAATTTAAATGGGAAAATGTCTGTATGTAACCTAAAATGAATTTTCGTAATGATGTATTTATTCGGTAAATTAAACACCACCAGGAACACCGTAAAATACATACGTATATTGAAAAAAGTTATAGTTAAAGAAAATTTATCACAAGGAAATTAATCGATTAACGAATTATTAACCTACTTATACATTTAATTTCAGTGATATCCATACAGATTAATAGGAACAAAAATACCAGATCTTGCTGATTTTCAAATCAACAAGTAAATAATAATAATAACAAGTTATAAGTTAATTATTTTGGTAGAAACAAATGTTGTTTAAAAGGACATTGCTAAATCGCCTTCAAGTGGTAGCCTATATACACATATATATTTTTCCATACACTTCCTGAAAAGCGGACGATAGCAACTAGCAAAAACAAAATTTTGTGTTCGAGATAAAAAATGTGTAAATGTATAACATGCTTATACTTCTTTATCTAATTTACGACACGAAAATATGCGTAACTGCCGCTGATAAGTTATTCATGGTAATACCCTAGGAAATCATAGTCGGCTTCTATAATTGTTTCTTTATCGTTTTAATCAAAGTTTAATACAGCGCAGGGTTATCGGATGTCCCCCGGCGTTATACTTAACGTTGATAATCTTATTTATGTACATAATATATATGATAATAGGAAGATAATAAAAATGAGGAATTGTTCCGGTTCAACTTCTATGACTAAATTTACTTCATTTCTAAGCGCGCTTTCGCCATGAAACAAGCAAGACGAGTAAAGATGAAAATGGTTTTTAAAAGGTGTAGTAAATTGAGAATTTTGGTTAAATATGCAAAAAAATCAAATCGAGTTAGTGTCATACTAATCGCTTTAATGATATTACCGTTTTCATTTTTAACCCCACGAACTCGAAGCTATTCCTAATCCAAAACCATTTTCCTGCCCTGTGGCATTTGTATTGTCTACGATTATTTACAGTACAAAGCTTACGTTTTCAACAATTTCATAAATGTATGTAGACAGATTTAGTAACATCAAAATTGTTTTGTAAAATGCTATATAATCGTGTAATTGATGTATGCATTGCAATTATCTTGTCGTCAATTGTATATTGTTACTGACCGATCGCTTTCGATATAAGTTGTTTTCAGTTATAGTTTTATATGTTTATTGTACTTTCAAAATTCTGTAAAACATAAGATTCGTTAGCAAGCTTTTAAATCGTATTTCCTTTAATCTCCAAGATATAATTTTTCTTGTGAATCTAATATAAGAATCACAAATTCATTTTTATGTTATTGCATGTATACTTAAATGTTCTAATGTAGTAGATTGGATTTTTCGTAATATTACCTAAAAACATGTGGAGGCACAGGATTTAACTAACCTCGGAACGAATGCCACAATAACACGTATAATGGTGTTGCTCCAATAATCACATATTGTAGCGTATGTATTATTGCTTCGTTAACTCTATCGTTTCATCTGTAAACATCACTGTGAGTAGAGAAAATTGAACATCGGATAACATGATTACATTCTTCATTTAAATTCATTCGATTAGCGTACTGTACTATTTCCGTGCTTCGTATGAATGTTGATCAAGCGATTAAATCGTTTCAAAACATTACAATTAATTATGAATGTTCGTAACCGTATTGAATGAGACATTATGAAATATCTATTATCGATACTAATATCAATCGTTACACAATAATCGTTGATACCAAAAATAATGAAACTCTTATTAAGCTTATGAAATACTCTACCTTCTCGGTCTATAATTATTGAAATTAAAAAGACTCTATCACCGGAAACCATTAAATTTTATTCATCCGAATACGCATTTAAATCAAAAAGATTGTAATAAATTCGACCTTGTCATTTTTAGAAGGCAATACAAATGAGTCACTTTTAATGGCCTCCACGGTTAGTGTTAAAAAGTACAAACCGTACTGACAAAAATTTCATATTTTTCTTGTTACCTTTCACATGCAAGATAAGACGTAAAATTCGTGTCGTTTTTATGATTATGGACAAAACAGTATACTTTCATGTATGCCGTATAGTTTTTAACAAGATATTATACAAAAACATAAGCCACAGAAAAATGAAAAAGAGATCATAATAAAAAGCGTTATTAATCATCATTTCGAAGTTACCAAAATGATAGAGCGTATGCCTGAAAAATATGATCGGTAACACAAAGAAGTAAATATTAATGTTTGGTAATACTTTTCATACGGTCAGTGTTATCGACAAAACGTTTAAAGAAAAATCTCCATCATATTTCTATGCCTTTTGAAAAGTTTTAACACGTTTTCATTCGATTGA
This sequence comes from Augochlorella aurata, assembly GCA_028455555.1. Taxonomy (NCBI): domain Eukaryota; kingdom Metazoa; phylum Arthropoda; class Insecta; order Hymenoptera; family Halictidae; genus Augochlorella; species Augochlorella aurata. Next base: position 340,007 of record CM052168.1, on the reverse strand, counting down.
AGAATGCTCGGAATAATTTCAATTTAAAGATTGCAAGTGATATTTGCACTTTATTAATAAAATGCGGATCTATAATTTGAAAAATTCACGGACGCCATAAATGTATTAAAATTCGCAGTCTATCGATTAGATTATAGCATTGTTAAGCAATCGATACAATACTTCTACATATTTCCAGAAAAATGTTGTAAGAGGTCACGATTATTTCAAAAGAATTTATATCTTTTTTAACAGATTCAACGAAAGTAGCATTTTGAATTCAGTAATCGTGCAATCAAAATCTGAAATAGGAAATTTTGGCTTGTCCGATAGCCAGAATATTTGTATGGCATGGAAATAACGTAATCGAAGAAAACAATTTAAAATCACGGTTGAAGAGGTTCGATTGCACGCGTATTGCATTCCGTGAATGGCGTCTCGATACTTTCCGAGACGAGACCGAGCAGTGAAACTGGATCTCGCATTGAGTCGGCGAGAGTGATAGCTCGTCGTTGCGGTATTGCAAAAAAAGGGGAAGAGACCAGGCATTACGAGTTCTGTGAGAATAAGAAGAAGAAGAAGAACAAGGAAAAAAGTTCCCGGGGAATCTTGCCCTCGCGGAGATACATTGTGAGTCCTGGCCTGCCTCAACTTATCGGAATTTCAACGGGATTCTGTATTGGCTTAATGAATCCGGTCTACCTTTCACCGGAATAAAAGATGCGTGTAAGACACTGAATCAAGGACAGGGAGAAAGAACTGCGTCTAGATTAGGTTGCCGTTGTTTGAAAGGTATTTCAAACATCCATAACATTTTCAAAGTAAATGCCGCAAAGGATGTGGTTCAACGGTCATTTTATTCGCTAAAATCTAGCCTATTATATTGTTGCACTGTTATATATAAAAGCTAATAAAAATATTACAGATATGGTAACAAAATGTAGTGACAGAAGGAAATATCGTCCCATTAAATAATTTAGGGAGTCGTTTAGTAGTACCCTACAAGTGCAAAAATAATGTGATTTAATTTCATTTTTCATTAAATAGTACAAAGGGAGTTGATTATATTTTGTACATTAAATAACAGAAGAACAAAGGGAGCTCCTTTCATTCTATTTTACACGAAATTATCTATTAATTTTCCTTTATTATTTCTCTTATTATATTTTATTATATCTCCTAATTATATATTACTTATCTTTTTTCAAGATAGCTGTTACTCAGCAAAACTAGAATCGCTCTAAATATTGTGTCCTTTGATATCAAATCGACGAAATGGTAAAAATGGATAAGATGGAGCGATAAATAATTAACTTTGTAAATTCTTTCTCTGAGAATGAAAAACTAAGGTGGGCGAGACATGTTTTAAAAGAAATTATTCACGTTGTTTACAACTATTTCTAAAACAGATTATTTATTCTGTATTCGCGAAAGATGCGTTTAATTTACACAAGAGAGGAATAAAGGTGTAAGACGAAAAAACTGAAATTTTTCGTAAAGAAAAAGTTCATAAGAAGTAGGTAAGAAGGGCAGAAAAAAGTCTGAGAATCCATACGATATAAACTTTGACTTGCACAGATAAATCTGTTTACGCGAGCGTAACGAGTGAACAAGGTGAGTAGATTATGAAACAACCGTGTTGCTCGGCAAGAAAAGCATGTTACTCGGTAGGAATCTTCGTTCTTGAAATAAGTAAGAATTTCGATAATCGGTCATGCAGCAGGAAGCAGTATGCACGGTCGTCGAGTCAGAGAATACCGAGAGACTAGAATCGAATGCATGTTTTGGTATTTGGAGAGATGTGATTTCTTTTAAACAAATAAGAAACATATCTAACAATACGAGTATTACAAAGCAATGAAATTAAAATTACTTCTTGGACAAAGTTGAAAATCTTCATTATAAATTCGATTTTGTTTATTTTTTGTTCGTTAATAAACTTGCGACAAAGTAGCAAATGTTTTGTTTCTGAGTGCAATATTTCATCAATTGAACGAGGCAGGAAATTTATTTTGGACAATAAACTCAAGATATACGTGTAAAACTGCCAATCGAGATAGTAGGTTACTTATTTCGTGCTACATAAACATCGTCGAAAGAGTGACTTTGATAAATAAACTATGATAAGAGATCGTAACAAAATTGAGAAATCTTGGATGTTATAATAATCGCGAAGAAACATGTACTACCGTTACGATCTTTATCATAACAAATATATTGTTAAAACGTATCGTTAGTGTTCCCTTTATTAATATTTTTCGAACATGGGATCGCCATCCATTGTGTAAAGTGTGGGATAAAAGTATTAACTTCTTAGACTCTAATTATAATCGCCGTGTACATCAACCACCATTTTCTAATCAAAACTGTTCTTTTAATATATTATAGATTTTTAAACAATATATGGACCATTTATGCTATATCTGTAAGCAATGTAAAAGGTATGTAAACATTTCCAAGCAAATATAATACCATTTGTCAATATTAACACTTAGTGCTGTACTAATAATAATTGCGGAGAATAGGAAAAGAAATGTTATGGGTTTAAAAGTTGAGCATAGGATAGTGGAGCTGGTTACTGTGCGATAACAAAGCAATTGCTGTGTCTTTGCTTTGTTTTCACGCATAATTAATTTTATATTTATTGAATAACAACGTTAATTATGCCGGAAAAAACCAAAGGTACAGTAATTGGTCAGCCCATAATAAGCGGCTCCCCTATCCTACTACGTCGATGTAATGTGCACATACAATTAATTAAATATCGGGCTATCAAAATTTGTTAAAATCTATATTCTAAATTTAATTTAATTATAGTCAATAATTTGTCTAATAATTTTAAGTATTAGATCAATGAAACACTCTGAATCTCTTAGCGATGCGATGCAGTTCGCCTTCGTATCGACATGTTGGGACGCAATGTTGGGTGAAAGCGAATGCTTGAACAAAATTATATGCCAAACATTTAAAAAATGTTTGAAAAAAAAATATCGCGTACGTTGGCGCAATGATTCGTGTCAATTTCAGACGACCAAATTACGGTTGAAACAACCAGAATTATTCGATTCCGGTGATCACGCTGTTGAAATATTTTTCCTGCTATCGAGTTAAGAACAGATTTTAAACGTATTCATGCCGCCTCGTCGATAACAGTACCTTCTGTCGACGGCTTCACAAAGTATAATGTAAACACGATAAACTGCGGTAAATGAGCTACTTGTACAGTGTAATGGGAATATTACGGCCGATTTATGTTAATCGAAACCCGAAGTTATTCTAACACACAGGACCGATGGGACGGACAATGAAAGTGTTATCGCTCGCTAGGGCCTCCCGAATGAATAATTCAAGGTTGCGTAACATTCTCCGGGTAGGAAGTCGAATGGCCTTGAGGTAAACGTTTAGAAGTCTTCTGGGAATGCAGTCAGGTAGGGAAAGCGCCAGGTGTCGCAGCACCCGTTCGTCAATTAGAGGCGAGAACCCGTGGAACCTCGGTTGGGGAAACGGAAGATTAAAGTTTCTCCGAAAGATGGATGTGACACTGAATAAATTTCGGTGGACGAAAAATGATAGAATGTGAAACGATCTAACGCGCGTGAAAAATGGGTTCGGATGTTGACGTCGACTCAGCTGGGTCAACGTCTTCGGAGATAGATGCAACGAGAATAAGTTTTGATTTCGGAACAACTCGCACCTACAACTGCACGAACATTTGTCACGCGTTCTTCAAAGCTTTCACATTTTAAAATTTCTAGTATTTGTAAACAATTTTGCAACTGCATACAAATAATATAATCCTACTTGTACTACATTTTTTAATAGTTATTATCACCGAAAAGGTTAAGGGAAGAGCCGCGAGTATTTAGAAACAGCAAGTAGTAACGCAAAACATTAAACAGTTCCGAATTTCTGGTTTATTCTCCGCGTTATTATTTGTCGAACTATAAAACAATTACTGCAAATATTTGTGCCGTTAAGATTTCTCGATTTTCACCGCATCGGAATAACGTGACAGCATCATCGAAGACAACACTAGCGCAATTCTGTGCACCGTCTGATTTCAATGCTAAACTTTGAAGAAGTTACACTCGATTAAAAGAAACGGAAGAAGGCTGTTTCGGTAGCAACGGGCAACCATAAAACTCGACGATCGTATCATATGATTGAACCGTGGATCGGAGTATGTATCTAGAAACTGTTGCGAACGCCCACCAAACAGGAGAGGTCTTCGTCGAGAAGTTCGATCGCCCGGCAAAGTAATCCAGCCTCGAGCAACATTTCAAACACTTAATTTTCCTTTCAACGTAGAGCGGCAACCGATCGAGGAGAACCGCCGCTCGATCGAGGATCCAGCCACGAGCCCGAGACCGGACGCCGGACAAAGATCCAGGTCCAGAGCAGACGCTAGACGGACGCTCCACGAAGTGCACACCGATACGTCGCGCGTCGCGTCGCGTCGCAGCTCCGTGGAGAACCTGTTATCCAGCGCGATCGAGGAGAGGCTTTTTCTTGTCCTTTCATAAAAGGCGAATAATGCCGGTAAAATCGACCTTGAGGATAAAGACCTCCCGATCGTATCATTTAGTGCATTATGGTCGTTCAAGCATGAAAGGCGCTCGTTACGATTTATATTCTCGCACGGGTTTCACGTGCCGCGCATTCACCCAGGCTAAATAGTAGCGATGAGATCAAGTATTCTGCAGTATCTACAGTCTACTACAGGATGCAACGAAAGCGATGGTCACCGCTCTAAGGAATACATAATGCAGTGACGAGCAAAAGTGTCCACACATTTCAAAAAGATTTAACTTTTTCAAATCTTGTCTAACTGACTTGAATCTTTTTGTAAATGTAAATTACTAAATTGGTTGATCATAAAATATCGAAAATCGCAGTATTTCACGAATTCTTACATGCTTCAATGACTGTAACTTGACTATGCGTCAACCGATTTCAGAGAAATTTTCCACATTTAAATATGTTATCTAGAAGTATCATATGCATTTTTAAATTTTCATTATAAGCTCAGATAAAAAAGTGAAGAACCGAGAGTTTTTTTACATTTTTTGTGTTTCAAGTAATAGCAAGGTTTTAAAAAAAGTATTTCAGTCATTGCACAGTGAACTAGTATCTTTAATATATACAAACAAATTCAAGTCACTTAGAGCAGCTTCAAAAAGTTATACCGTTTTAAAAGGTGTTTTGGTTACTCTTGCTCGTCACTCACTACGAAATATTTGTCGCCAAAGTCGTTAACGGTAGATCTGTGAAACGCCAGAAATTTTGTATTCATTCATCGAAATATTTATTCATCTATTTATTTACGATTTATTTTAATGCGGTCGCATTAACACGTTGTGGGTTTAAAATGATCCGCACCTTTTTTGGGTAAACTGGATCTAAAACTTTAAATCCGTTTTTCTGGTAACCACGTTTTCAAATTATGTAAAATTGTTCTAAGAATAAAATAGGTAGGTCTTATCGAGCGGCTTTCCATCTTTGCTATTCACTTTTTGTTCGAGATGCGATGATCCAGCAATTTGGAAACCAAAAATTAATGTCTCAACTTATAGGCTATTTAAGACACTTCGATTTATCGATACCAGATGATTTTATATCATACTACGATGGTTATCGGAAATCATTCAAAAATATAGGGATGTCCCAGGCATTGACTACAATTCGCTTATCACTCTGCGACAAAGAAAGTGCTGAATATGTATTGTAAAATGACTCTTCACAATACACAAATGATTGTTAATCAAGTACAACGATTTATTTAGGAAAATTCTCAAAGCCTGTATTTTTATACTGTTCCCTGTAAGCGTATCTTCTTAAATAATCGCACAAGGTATACCAGAATATTTGGATATCATTTTAGACATAAATTCAGAATATTAAAATAAGAAAAAAGTTATTGTCAACTTAATATGTTTCAAACGCTTCAAAATTGCCAGATATTGTTCGAATTTGATGATCTGTTACCCTTGAATAACTAAACCATCTTCGAATAACGTCGACGTCGGTGTTAATTAAAAGCACAAACATAATTGATCCGCGTTTACTTAACAAGCATGATATTTTAGCTTCTAACGAAGCGTTAAGATTTGCACGTATAGTAAGGAAGCGTAACATTAACTTTCATTCTTATAGATAGTTCTGCATAAAACTTAATCATATAACATGTAATCATCATGCTACATCATATTTGTTGCAGCCTGTATTTTACTAGTAGTGCTGGAACCTTACGACTAATCGCAAAATTCCTTATCGGTAGTATGACAACCAGCAGCTGCACTTGTTTGTACAACATGGTTGTTTATACAAAAATGTACATCCTTATGGTCTTATATGGATCTGTAAAGTGTAATGAAATATTATGGAATGATAGCGCATACTGTAATGCGATAACTCGTAAACACAAACACTATTTTTATAAGAAATTACAACCTTGAGTGAACATTGCATTATAAATACTCTATTTAACGCTGGAACTACGAAACCAATCAAAATCATTGATCTCTGGTTTTTGCTTTTAAAATTTCTGATATTTTTCCCCAATGAAATTAAAATACGTAAAAATAACATTTTTGTCCTTGATAAATTACGGTTCAATGACATCCAAGTATGAAGTATTAAAAAGTGGAAGTATTCTCGTTGAAGCAAATAAAAATTGTCAATCGTTCTAATATTTTTATAAATTTGAGAAAACATTCTTCACAAAAGGTAAAAATAAGACCATTTTTCTTCTGTTTCGATCACGAAAGAACTGCTGTTCCAATTATTTTAAATTCTTTATACTGCTTTAAATTGAATGGAGGAAAGTTTATTTATTATATAGATATCCACTTTGTTATAATATAAATACTGAAGAAACTTTTGTTGGCTCTCATTTTGTTGGAACCCTTTGTTGGGGCACAAATAACAATAAGAATGTCTCTAATACTGAGGTGTGAATTTTTAAGCTAGATAACCTGGATTCCGGCGTTCGATTCAATAACAGTATGAACAATTATTTATATCTAATCTAAGGTGATAATTATTGTTGATAGTAATGTTACATATAAGTACATACAAAAGAGAATGAGAAACTTCAAAATGTAAAAGAAAAACTTAAAAAACTGGAGTTTTTAAGAAATAAAAAGCAAGAAGAACTAAAGAAGAAAAAGAAATTCACGACAGTCTCAATTTAAAACAACTTCAAACTAAAACTAATAAATATGACCTAATTAAATATATATTACAATAATATATTTACTTATTTAAATATTACATTATAGTATTAAAAATGAAATGTGATATTTATTACACTATAATTTTAACATTAATAAAAGATTTATTCATTCGAAATGTAATAAATAAAAAAATTATTTTGTAATGTAATCAGGATTTATTTAAAGTAGGTAATAAACATATACGTAGTTTGTTTCTGCATGTTCGTATATTTTGAATTCTAATCCGCAGTAATGAGTTCTAATCCACAGAAATACGTACAAAATGTAATCGACATTATTTTAAAGTAATTTCTTACGTAGTATTAGGTATTGAGGGCCACCAATTTTAAATGTTATCCAAAGGAAATCATTCTTCAATAAAATTCTCAAACATGTTATTATTTCATAATAAATTAGGGGAAATTTACCTGATCGTAAAAATGTTTCTCCGAGAGATTTTTAAATATACTTCTTTAATCAAGCATATATTTTCGCAAAAATTATACGAAGTTTATAAATCTTGCCATTTGTTGAACATAGTTTTCAAATAAAATCAATTAGTTCGATATGTAAATGTAGCGAAATGTGTATTACATAACCGCTTATGTAATTTATTGTTATATATTTGTGCTCATATTTTTCAATATGGACCTACAGTTATTCGATTACAATTTTACAGTTCTGACATCATTATTATAAAACGATATACAATAGTGACGTTTAGGGCTCGGTACAGATCGTGTTAAAATTACAGGTGAGCTCACGCTCAAGAACAAATTCTTTCGATCGTTATATGGCCTTTAAAATTGTCTAACGATGTCTCCAGGAAATCTTTTCCTGTGGCTGTAGATAAAGGCATTTAAGTATTTCCATTTAGTCGCCATTCCTGCACACTAATTATTACGAGGTACAAAACGAATTTCACTCTTGGATAGCCATAAAATTCATATTAAGAACATAGTTACGCTATGCGTAGTACACTTCTTATCTTGCGAATCAATGTTTCACGCTCGGAGCAGGTGGTACATGTATATTCAGTTTATTGCGCCACACCTTCTTTCAAGATTCACAAAAACATTGAAAAATACATATTTATTTTTAAAGAATGATTTATTATAAAGATATAATGCTTCGGAGGGAAAGAGTAATTTTTATAATTAAATTAAAGTATAAATCTAGAAATACTTCTAGATAATTAATTGGACCATGATATTTTATAACTTTATTTTTATTTCGGTGCAGCTAATGTATTATAGAACGTTACAAATTATCTGAAAATAAGTTAAAGTAATTGAAATATTTAAAAATAAAACTTCTTACTTTTAGTACCTTTCAAGTGAAACTTAAATTTCGAATGTTATTTTGAAAACTTATTGCAAGAGATATTTTATTCTCAAAGTTGTACACGTCATTAAAAATAAGACAGAGCATTTGATATAAAGTTCTACCTAGCACTGCTTCTATGGTGCTTCTGTTAACGTTGAGAAACAGAAATATTTTGCGGGACCACAGCGATTAAATGTGTATCCTGATAAAAAGTGAAAAGATAAGTTATTTTTAGCCTTATTCACACAGAATTTACAACTCTTATTTAGGTTCAGTTTGCGGAATAAATAAATGATATTTATCCTTAACTGGTACATTGGTTTTCATAAAAATGATTAACGTCATGATATACATCAAATAAAATGTACAAAAATATGTGTTAGTCTAATTCTAGTTATACGTTCCATTGATTGATATTTTATTCTTCGTTAGTACAGTATACAATAATAACAGCATGGAAGATTAAAGCTTTACTACAAAATGAAATAGAAATACAATATGGTGGTCAGTCATGAACCCAGGATACCAGTTAAAGGTTCATTGTCTCTTTGATATTGATTTGTCAAGCACAGTTGGCAGAATTCGTACGTATGGTCGAACAGGATCGGCGACCCATCCACGATACACGAACGAACACCATTTATTTCTTTGAGTACTAGTTAGATGCAACGAAATCAATCTAGAGGATAGAATCGATTGATATTGATGAGTAGATATTGAGTCCGATCCTATCGCTGGTCAACAGTTCTCTCGATATCGAAGATAAGTGAACTGTTCGAGTGGCCCGGTTGCACGATCTCGAAGCTGTAGTGCTTTCGATGGAAACGCAGTGTGCCCCCGAGAAATGGGAAACGGGAGACGGGCGACGAGAGACGGGGAGCGGGAAACGGGAATTGAAGGCGGAAGGAAAAATTAACGACGTACCGATGAAACGAAAGGAAAGGTGGTTCGATCTGATCGGCCTAGAACTCGATGATAATTCCATTGCAACGAAGCTCACAGACAGCGTGGAACAGTGCTGGCTGAGCAAACTCTTGCGTCGTATATTGATATCCGTGCTGGCCGATTGGATAGAATTCGTTATGATTATAGTACACGCGGCAATTTCTCGACGGCCAGAGGTTATTGAAAGTTAGGAAAGCTAGTTCCGCTGCATTCGCGGTGTCTTTAATTATTCGAGGTTGATTAATCGCAGATTCGTATGCTGCGCCGAAAACATTCGCAACAGTTTCCGTTACTTATAATCACATATGTAATTTCTTCGTATTGGAGATGGATTAACAATAAATAAACGCTTACATTTAGTAATATAAAATGTAATATAAAATGGATGTATTGATATATGATAAAATTGACGTCATTTTTATTATAATATGAAATATGTATATATATGTACTCGTTACAGTTTAACATAATTAACTATAAACTAAATTTAAGAAATTATAACAATTTCCTATCTGATTTATAAATTTATTTAATTTTCTGTAAGTGTTCTATCGCATGTTACGTTCCGAATGGTATTTTCCATTTTATTTTCCTTTCCATCGGCTGAAAATCGACTCGATAATGCATAGCATTCTAGGAACTCCCTAATCACTGATGGAAACGGTCCTTGATAAAGTTAGCATAAATTCCTTGGCTTGGTTCCACGGACAAATGTTAATATAACGCAGACCTTTTTTGAAATCAACGTGGTCCTCTATTGTTATTCACGGGTATAGATTACGCACTATCCAGTCCGAAAACTACGATAGAGGCTGCAATAGTCTAGCTATTACATACAATAGTGATGTATATGTATATATAGTACGGTATACTAGTAACGGAATATTGTTAAAACAAGTAGTACCCAATCTAAGTGATAAAAATGGCAGTGAAAAAAGGTTTCGAATTTAAGAACGTTATATTTACAAAAAAACAATAAAACAGATATGAAGCATGAGATAACAAATTTACAAAACATGCAGTTATGAAATGAAACGATTCGAACAAGAACTTATATTATTCGTCGATTATTTAACGTTGTTTACTACGTGCAAATTTGTTCGTTGTACAATATTCGATGTGCAAATTCTTGAATACAAAATTTGTGTTAAAGAAATATCTGCCAACAAAACCGAAGAGAAACAACAAATTAAACGCAAGAACGTGTAAAACATTGTAGTGACGATAGTGAGTCCCAACAAGTTTTTGTAAACACCAACACACTTATGACGTAACCATGTTTTTCACGTTGAGATTATATAAACATTAGAGTGCTTCGCAGAGTTCCCGCCGCGCTAAATCATGTCAGAAAGAAACTCAGACCACATTCCTCCACGAAGATCCTTTTCTACCTGCGTCGAAGATTACTTTTCTCGAGCATTAAAGGGCAGGTAGGCAAGAGCGCGTATCTTGAGGCCTTGGCCTGTTCGGGCCTTGTGGCATTACGGCCTCAGGGCTGAAAAATGTTCGGCTTTCAAACCGGAAGAACCGCGGTACGGATGAACGTCGAACGGTGGTTCCCGGCCCCGACGCAATGCACGCTCCTAAATTCCCCCAAAAATCAGTGCGACGAGCCATGACTCACTATGAGTCAGTTAATCCATTTATATCTGCTTTCAGATACACGATACATACCGCGTTACCGTTTTAAAGTAACGGTCTTGCGGGGAAGATTTTCCCCGAGAATTCACGACACACGAGGTGTATGTTTACGCTCGCCTCGCAAGTGTATAGCGGTACAAAAGCATACGCTGTTTATTGTTCTTCGTCGGGTGTTGCAGCATTTCCATGAACACGTTCTTGGTGATCGACGCGCTGGTCAGGTGGACGTTACATGACTCGAATGATTTTCGAAAGAACGGACAACTTCTCCTGTCTCATTCTCAGGTATACACGCGAATTATTGGCAGCCGGAACACAGGACACGTTTTATGACGTCAGAAGTTCAGATTTCCTTAAAATTTCAAAAATTAATGAAATACAGTGGGTATAGAAAGTATTCGTACACCTTTTAAAACAGATTAACTTTTTTTATAATTTGGCCAAGCGGTCTAAATTTTGTTTGAGATGTTAGAGCGATTAGTTTACTAGACAATGAATACTTTCCAAAACGTTTCCTATAGAGACTCTGAAAATCGTACAATATACATATACACACAAGAACCAAAATCTTAGAAACTCTAACCAATCAATAATCGTAAAAACACTCACTATTAGGAAATAATAACAAATGACAATAATTTCTTGAAAACACAAACCGCACCATTCGAGTAGCAATTGGTAGAATTACAGGATAAGCAACACGAACCTAACCCGTTGTTAGATGATTGATAAAATATGTATCAACGTAATTTCTATTATGATCTATTAAGTAATTCAAACTTTGTTGGGATCTACGAAGTATAAATAGCTGTAAAAACAATTCTTACCGTAAGTCTTCTCTTTCCTACCCTTATACAATATTATTAAACAGGATGTTCTGTTTATGCGTGCTATTCGTAGATACTGTTGAGGTAGTCAACGTGTTAATACAATACTGATACGTATAATTGTTATTATACGTTAAGTAACTCTTTATTACACTGCAGTAGATAGTAAAGAGTGCAGTTTGTTCACCAATAATCAATTTAACAGAATATGGCTTAACTAAAATCTTCGATTATCCGAACTTCAAATATCTGAATTTGCGTCATTAAAACATGATATATATGTAAATAAGCCACTCTAAGGCGACTATATGTGCCATTGTTCGCTGAAAAAATCAGTAAGGTTTCAATCTGTCACTGAACCTAAGTAATTGTTCTATAATCCAATTGTTCACATTCTTCTGACCAGTTCGTATAATCGAGGTACTATTGTACTTGAAAGAATTTCATATCAAGTACATAAAAAGATTAGTATAATAAATGAAGTAATCGAGTCGTGTTATCTTATTCTAATTAAATAAATCTACAACTTTGCGACCAGACCATTGATCCTAGAAGATTTTCTTATTTATTGTGCGGGAATTTGAAGGGGGAAATATGAAATCCACGATTATATTAGGTGAAGTAAAAAGTTCTGAGCGCTTTTTCTCTTTATTTCGACGATGAAATTAACATAGTTTAGATTATTCGATTTAGATCAAATATGCGCAGTTTTGTTCGATAACTTTTGTCCATTTTGAAGGCAGTTTCATAATTCCGCGGTTGAAGAAGCCCTCGTCCCTATTGGTAAAAAACTTGACCAGCTCATTTTCACAAGCCTCTCTTGAGGCCAGTTTTGTACCATCAAGAAAATTTTGCAAAAACTTGAAAAGGTGATAATCGCTTGGTGCCAGGTCTGGACTATACGGCGGATGCGATAGAACCTCCCAGCCAAGCTCTCGGAGCTTCTGACGCGTCGTTAAAGATGTCTGTGGCCTGGCGTTGTCTTGATGGAACACAACACCCTTCCTATTGGCAAATTCTGGCCGCTTCTGGTCGATCGCCTACTTCAGTCTGGTCAGTTGTTGACAATATAGGTCCGAATTGAGTGTTTGCCCCGATGGGAGCAACTCATAGTGGATGATTGCCTTCCAATCCCACCAAACACACAATAAAACTTTCTTGGCCGTTAATCCAGGTTTGGCGATCGTTTCGGCCGGCCCACCGCGATTGGACCACGATCTTTTTCGGCTGTTGTTCTCGTATGTGACCCATTTTTCATCGCCAGTCACCATCCGCTTCAAAAATGGGTCGATTTCGTTACGTTTCAACAAAGAATCGCAGGCATCAATTCGGTCCAAAAGGTTCTTTTGCGTCAATTCATGTGGCACCCATATACGTCGAGCTTCTTCTTGAGACCAGCCTTATGCAAATGATTCCAAACGGTTTTCTGGCTAATCTTCAGTTCCTGGGCAATGGAATAAGTGCTCACATGCCGGTCCGACTCGACGATTTCCACGATTTTATCCACATTTTCGACGATTGGCCTACCAGAGCGTGCCTCATCTTCGACATCCATATTACCAGAACGGAATCGTTGGAACCACCGCTTTGCTGTTGCATTCGATACTGTATTGGGTCCATAAACAGCACAAATTTTTTTTGCCGCCTGCTCCGTCTTTTCACCTTGGTCGTAGTGGTACTGAAGAATGTGTCGAATTTTCTCTTTTTTTATCTCCATTTTCGAACGCTGTAACATACAACTGGCTTCACTGAACACAAAACTGACAAAGAACCTTTTTGATGCTTAATATCACCTTGAAATCGCCGTATACTATGACTTGATGCGATGTGTACATCGTGAGATATGACTCACTAAAGACATCTAACGAAAAACGCTCAGAACTTTTTACTTAACCTAATACAATTCGAAATGAAAAACTAACTTTATTGGAAATATTGGGTTGTCCGGAAAGTTCGTGCCGATATTTTAGGACAATTAAAACGCAGCTCATTTAAATATTGATATACATTTATTAAATTATATAGGTACCATTCTGCTGGTTGATTTTGATTGATTTTGATTCTCGATTTCTGTTCTAATCATATCTTCGTCTGTGATGGACGGCCTACCTGGGCGTTCTTGATGTTCCAGGTCGAAATTTCCAGCTTTAAACCGAGCAATCCACTTTCGCACAGTTCTTTCGGCTACAGCATCCTTGCCATAAACAGCGCATATCTTATTTGCCGCTTGTGTGACATTTTTGCCCTTTCGGAAAAAGAAAAGCATTAAATGCCTATAATGCACTTTATTTTCCACCATATTCTAAGGCGTACAAAACTGATAAAAATTAACGAATCGTAACCAAACTTTTTTCCAAATATGACTGAAGCTATCTCTTTTAGAATATGTACACATGTCATTTGTTTTCAATAATTGTAATATTCAGTCAGGTCTCTCGCGCTACCTACCGAAAATCGGCACGAACTTTCCGGACAACCCAATACTTATTACGTACTATGATTTTTATGAATATTTTCACTACACGGGTCTTGATCTCGGGACTTGTCGCATATTTCCAAATTAGTAAGTACAAATTAATATTGCGTCGAAAGATTGCAAATTTGATGAGTTAATAGAAGATTACATGGATTTCTAAATAATTACATTAATGTATATTAATGCATGACTTGTTTAAAGTTGCGTGGAACCGCCACGCCGCGTCTACTTATAATCCAATCGAGGGTTAATTGTTCCAATGTCACAATGCAATTTATGTGTTGATTCTATTGGTTTACGTTTACTCTGCGTACTATACGTACGAAATTCTAATCGGCTCTGATTGCACGACGAGCTCTAATAATTAATCGAACACTTTATACAAAGCCATGAATAATTCCAAGTTACATGCGAACATTCTTTCACACTCGTTGAACATTCGGTTCGCTGGTATTCTCTCAAGCATTACTGAAATTAGCAAAACAATACAGTGATCACAAAATAATCATATCGCTGGTGCATGGAAATCGGAATAATGAACCGACTGTAACGCGTAACAGATAATGCAGATTAATTTAAAGCGGTCATTCAACATCGGCACACAATCAGATCTGTGAATACAGTGCATCATTATGCAATCATAACTTTAGTGTTTTGTTTTCTAAAAAATCTACTTTATTTTCAATCATGAAATGTATCTATACGAATACGATACATAATATTTTGTTTTTACACGGTCGACTTTACAAGATTTTTATAATTTTGCAAAACAAAAGATGTATTAAAATTAATAAAAGTCACACATAGATTGCAATAAATGCTCTCACATAATTTATTTATTTGGATTTTTACAAGCCGAATAATCATTCAACGTAAAATGAGCAATATGAAATTAAAATATTTCAGTACACCATTTTTACAGGTTTATTACTTTATTTCATTTACAAACATTTCATATGTTCTTCTTTTTATCATATGACAAACATTTTAACAAAAAAGTAAAGAAATAATGTTAAAAAAAAGTTATAGGAATCTTTGTGTTGCATCATTTACGCACGCGTCTTTACATATACAGTGAACAAAGATGTACATGTGTACTCAACTGCTTCAAAAATGCTATGGCACAGCGTTTACGAATTGGTCGGCAAGGTTATACGTTAGATATCAAACTTTACTCGTAAAAAATTCAATAAAGAGTTCAGACTATTAAAAGAATTACGGAAAGACATAAACAGCTGGAACGCGGAAATCAGGCCATATCGGACATCTGTTTACATGAATTTTTTTCTTATTTTTCTGTGCTACTTTCGCTGCTAAAATTCTTCTAACTTATTGTGATAAGATAAGTACACCGACGCAGAAAAGTATGTGGACAATCATAACTGTTTGTAAATCCATGAAAAAATAATTATTGTTCGATATTTTTTAACAAATTCTCTCAAGAACACATGTTAATAATATTATATATAATAACTAAATCATTTAAATCCCTCGAATGGTTTAAATGCTTGAAATAATGAAAAGTTAAAAATAATTGATGTTCTCTAATATTCTAAAAATTTCTCTTGTTAAATGCTCGCATTGATATTAACGTAATATAAAAAAATAATATTTTGTGATAATAATTAGAAAACGTTGAACTCAATTCTATCGCTGATATATTTAATGAAAAAGTTTGGAACCGCGAAACTAGGTATTACAGGAATTCGCAATGATATTAAACGTTAAACAAAAGGATGTATAAAATTGTTTACGACTTTATTTTATTAAAAATAGAATTAATTAAAATTAATGAGCGAATTTGATCATTTATACAATTTCACAGAGTCAATTCTTATTGTTAATTTGCAAACACGGTCGGTTGGTTGATAACTTATGGGAGAGAGTGTACGTACGCATATCTAAGGGAGGATGTACTGCAAATTTTACACGTTGCAATTCTTACCTTGACGTCGGTTCCCGTAATTATTACGAGTATTATCGCGTGGTCGTAAACCGGCGTTCATTAAATCGCACACTCGAAATTCTCCTCGATATCCATAATTTACGCTGTCCGACTGCGAGCTGTACTTCCCTTTTATGTAAGTACACTCGCCGACAAAAGTAAAGAAACAAAACAACTTTAACGAGTCTCGTATCTGTTGGCAACGTCTACAGTTAACACGCAATTAATGTAAATTGAGTTTGCATATCTTTTTCCATTGTCGCAAAGTAAACAAACGCATTTTTCATATTTCAGCCAACTAATTTCATATACAACTAAGAAAATCCATTCATGGCGCTATATTTGCTCAATTTTTCTATGAATATTTTTATCTATCTAGTGAACTCTATATTTACCGTGAACGTTAATCTCAACACAACTTTTATTTTTTAAAAATAAATGTTATCTTCATTTTCTACATTTTCTTTCTTTTTATCTATTAAATCCAGCGTTGTGAACAGTAATTATAAAAAAAGCATTAACGTCGATTGGTTTTTGATATTGATTCAAGGTATACATGTTTGAGTATCTAACATGTATAGTAACAATTAAAGTAACAAATAAAATAAATAACGATTAAAGTAACAAATTCGCAAGACGATAGGCGGCACAGGAAGATAGGAGTGCACCAATTGATTTGAATTTTCACATGTTTCATTTGGGTCTACAGAAAAACTTAGAAGCGCTTAAAAGGCGCACCTTAAAAAATATGTTGGAAACAAATTGATGAAAATGTAAACAACCCTAAATATATTTACTGCAGTTAGATTTTTGTGAAAAAGGTCCGCCCTTCAAGCGTTAAACATGTTTTTATGTGTAGTTAAATGTAACTGAAATTCAAATGAAAAGAATTTTAACCGTAAATGTAATTCGCATACTGTAATTAATACTTTCATAGAAAGGAATAAAATATTTTGCAATTTAAATTGTGTGAAATATTCTTGCACTAAACGAAATCGCTAAAAAAATCGGATTTAATACGTAGCACGAAGATCAAACGCAGTAGTTAAACATAAGAGGCTTAAAAATTGATCGAGTAGACTACATATATCACTATATGCACGTAGCATGAAATTTAAACTTAGTTTACAATTTCCTTATATATACATATCTATTTCATGTCACGCATCTATTTCATTCTCACTCTCTTCAGTTAACACCTAAAGCCTATTATATTAAATTGTATTATGTCCTATTATATTATACCATATTACATAACGTTATACCAGCCTACGTTACATTATACCAGAGTTGTTCAACAGCTTGCCCATACGGGCAGCGATTTCTTCTGTACTTCAGCTCAGGGCAAACACTGATCGGCGAGTTCTAGGCCCCACTCCCGAGGGCAACGGTGCCCCGACTTTAGCTCCTCGTGGAACTCCCCAATAGGAACAACACATTGTTCGGTTGAAGACGGTGACAGAGCTCGAATGCAGATTACGTCGAGGTTGAATGAAATAGAATGAGCATCGGTCGATCGGCATATAGCGGAAATGAGTGCGAGTGAGAGAATTCCGCTGTTTCTTTTCTCACGTCCCTACTCCGCTAAGCACAGCCCCATTTCGCTAAGATGCTTGCCCGTAGCTTTGCCCTTGCCCGCCTCGGGCCTGTTGAACAGCTCTATACTATATTGTATTACACTACGTTGTTTGGACCCAACCTTGATTAACTCCTTCTCTTATCCTAGAGTATAAGGTCAATTACTTTGCCCTTACATTAATTTTATTTACATCCAAAAACATAATTATTAAATTCAAAGCATTGAATTTTTAAAATAAGATTTGATGTGTAATTTTCATAGCAGAAATTGAACTTCTTAAGACTTATAAAGTGCGAAAACTAATTTTTTAAATTTCTGATACAAGGTTTGATGTGCTTTTGCCTCGACCTTGTGTAAAACGCTTAAGAAACACGTTGCAAATAAAGATAAAAAAATGATGCTTTCAAAACATAAAAAATAAAGTATTATGTTCATAAAACTCGACTAAATTGCAGAAAAACAATAATATAATCGACTTCTTAGATATATTTTTTATTTGAAGTAATAAGAATAACTCAACAAATTCACGTTTTGTTTCCGTTACTGTGCACTGTAAATGGATTAAGTTTTCATGTCCTTCCCAAAACGTGCGTTGATTACTGAGCAAACTCTCTCTTGGCGAACATCGCGTTACATCCTAACTTTACTTTCTTGGCTGTGAAATGTGTGTATTGTTTTCCTTTTTTTAAATAATATCATCGGCATTGAAGCATATATAATAAATTATGCTAAATAATATAGTACAGGGCATTTCACTTTTTTACATATTTGTTATAGGATAACTTACCAAGTAATTGAAACAAAGTAATTAGATTAGTATACAGAAATTGACACACAGTAACTAGAAAAGATTCAGAAACTGACATACAGAAAACTGACACAGCACGAACAATGATGAGAACCAAACAAACGAACATGGAAAGATTACTTATTCATCGAGACTGTTCAAATAGTTGCAAAGAAACAAAAAATTGTACGTTAGGAATGCATATTTGACGAACAATTTCTGCTTGTTTGCCCATAGTTGCGCAATTCTTGCCGTAAGCTTTTATCGGTGGACGTATGCTCGTACGTGCTCGAAGGCGAAACGAAGGCGTCTCATGTTCAAACCATTTCGACGTGAAATCGAAGCCGCATGGTTAACGATTATCGACAGCTTTTACCGCAGCGGGCGTTGAAAGAATTCGGGGGTGGCCGCATCGGTCGGCTCGTTGAAAATATTGCCTGGGAATTTACGAATTTTGCTAGGCTCTCGAAACGTAACGAACCGTCTGGTAACATTGCGCTGCGCGCAGTCGTAAAACCAAACCCTGGATCCCAACATACAGTTTGCCTTTAGTTATAAATTTTCAGCGTCGGTTGCCGAGAAGATTGTCGAGAAGGCATGGTTCCGTGTATCGAAAAACCCGTTTTTTTTTCGTAATTGATTTCGAGACGAATAATTAAAAAGATCGCGGAAACAACATTGCTTGAATGTATTTATATTTCCGTATTGTTTGATATGTACATTTTACGCCAATATTATACAGTAGGTGAAAAAAGTATTCGCACACCTTCTTAAACGTAATAACTTTTTTAAAACTAAATGACTCGAATTTTTAATTAAATATGCTATCATTTTGTCTTACTGCATTTCCATAAAAATTCTTTTTCTTTAGAAATAAAATTGTTTAGACTGGCAAAGTTCAATTTTATTTCATTTGTGTATGTATAGAATACTATTTTGCAAGTTTGTATAGCAACAAAACCTTGGTTGTAATGTTAAATAAATAAAGATTACATTAATTTTACAGTGTGCTATCTTTTTGTCCCGGAGTGTAATTGCTTCAACATTTTTCAATTATAATTTGAATTGCAACATTTAACGTGTAAAACAATACAGTATTTATAATTAAAATAAATACTTGCAAGAATAAACACCACTAGAGGGCAGAAATAATAATCAAAAGATTAAACTTAAATGGTTTATGGAATTTCTGACTGTCAAAGATGTGAGTCAACTAAACGATAATGCAAGATAACATAAAAATAAAGAATGTAACGTGCTCGTTTGAATAATTTCATGACTCATCGATAATATGTGCTTGTACCAAATACATATACACATTCTGCGATCTAGAGATATGTATATGTGTTAAAACTATTTTTTAATTTTTTTACACGATCAAATACTTACGTGAGCGACGATACATACAACATACAAAAGTTTGTTTTCTTAATTGAGTGGAAGTCATCCAAAACCGAAAGATGTGGATTATGTATAAATAATAATAATAATTAATACTTCATATTTCGTATCAAAATTTCATTGCATTTAAAGACACATTTAAAACAATGACCCGGCTGTCGAAAAGGGAGATAATAGCAAACGTGTTAAATAAATTTTCCTGAAACATAATACTGTAGCAATCGAATTGTTGGCTCCTCTAACGTTTACAGTGCCACTTATTTAGATTGACTCGATCTAACAACGAGTGCCCCGTACAAGGTGTGATTAGTTTTAATTCACGTAACATACGACGTGACCTTTGCAATGCCATGTCCATTCTAATAAAGATATTAAAAAATGGTGTCGGTCAATGCAATCATTTTTTGAACAGTGTACAAGAGACGAATCTTGCGTCGAACCGATTGACCTTTGTGCGAAACGCAATTTACAAAGGCAAACACGTGCGCAGAGACAGATTGAATCCTTGCTGACCCTATTCATCTTTATACGCCACGTTAACTGGGATAAGTTACAATATACGAAGACTATTTGATTAACTGCGATTATAGAAGTTCTCGTCAGTTACGTTCGATGCATGCAATATCGCAAAAAGAATATTTAACACGTTTTGTATTTAAGCAGGTGTTTACGAAAAATGAAAGACTATAGTAAGAAGGAAATTCATGCAAAATAAAAATAGTCGCCAATTAAAAGTTTCTTTCTTCCTTATACAATCTTAATAAGTTCAGAATAATGTATCGACATTCTTAAATTCCTCTAATATTTCTACAGTTTTAGATTTTTACTACACATTTTTGTCATAAATGCATAAAATCTACAGTTGAGTTATTATTTTTTTATCATGCTAGTACACGTAACAATTTTAACGGTGTTCGCAATATCCTAAAATACTTTTTCGTCAAAGAAGCAATAAAATAGTCCGCTATGATTCACAATTATGGTTCCGTTCGTTGGCTCGGCAGCCTCGCGCCAGCTGATATCGCCTCTCATTGGTCAGTGTTTTTCATTAATAACTCGTGAACAAAACTGCAGATTGCATTTGCGCTAAGGAAAAAGTTAATTCAAATGCCCTGAGGAACCTCTCATTTCCTGATTGCGAGTGACTTCTGGGACACTCTGTATAATAACCTTGTCTTAATATTAATAAATACGGTTAATGAACACCGACATTAAACATTGTTTGTTAATACTTCCTACTTTTAGAACATCCCATAATGAATTCTAAACATTAAACAGAACATGTCATTCCAACCAATTGCAACTTTCGCATAAAATCGTTCAGACATTGTGTAATAAACTAGACCCTCTGACAACTTGAAAAGATCGAAGTAATTTTGTCCAATTTGGAAAAGTTATTCGGTTTAGATTAAAGAATGTAAAGATTAAAGTTTTATCGTTATTTTCTTCATTTTTGTCGAAAATATTAGGTGACGATGCTGAAATGTCAAAAATATTAAAAAGAATAGGATTTCTTTGTAAGGAAAGATTCGTGCAAAGTTTATGTCTTTAGTTTGATTTTATTGAATTTATTTAGTAATTATTTTTTAATTTTTAATGATTAAACTGACTGTAGATTTTTATGAAAAATAAAAATTTTCTACAAAGATCTGTAATTAATTACAATAGTGTTGCGTTTGAAAATTGGATAACCAATGGTTGTCGCCAAGAACATCTTAAAAACAATGTTCAGAGATTAGTACCTAAAAAGATTGCAAACGGTTAGTGTTAAATATATGTTGTTACAGGAATCAGAACGATGGTTTTAAATCAGTGTTGTCTTAAATCTTACATAAATGCAGAACGTCCGCAGTTTATTAGTGAGCAATGATTTAAATATGATTTATGCATTTCGTTTTCGATTGTAACAAAAGCCGTGTGTTATTGGGAACAAGTCATAAACATCTTCGAGAAGATTTAATACTAGCCTGCGACAAGAACCACAAATCGTGAACCGGTTGGTAGCGCGGCGCGTCGATCCGTAACCACTTGTTGCATGAGATACCTAGTCGCCTATCCGAAGTCTCGAAAATCGTTGTCGATAAACGATAGGCAAAATTTATTTGCATCAAAGGGCAGACAGACCTCCCGTAAGTTAAGTCGTGCACTGCGGAAAGGATGCGAAATTCCACGCTCCGCTATTTAAACACGGAAAAAGAGAACAAAGCTGTCTGGAAATTCTATTAGCTCTTCCGGAACGCGTCGCGTATATCGTTCCCAGGCTGATTGTTGTCGGTAGTTGGTACCAGCTCGAATTCTCTTAAATATCACAGGATGCTCGCGATTTCACTTTTTATTTACAATATTCCTTTTCCTCCGTTTTGCAATTTCTCCTGAAACTTTTTATTCCTGCGGAATAAGTAATTACACGGAGAGGTAGGGATGCAACTAGCGAATACACTGTTCCATCGATGAAAGAGTGTCAAGAAATGTTGAAAAATATTTTCATTGAAGATCCCACAAGATTCAACAGATACATTTTTTATTAATGCTTTATTGTAAAATGATTATTGTTGATGATGATTATTGATTAGTTTCGAATATACGTATTGTATGACTACTTGCTACTATTTTTATATTTCTATCACATTGCAGTCATAGGCTTCAACCATTAGATGTGACTGATTTGGACCATTTAAAACACGATAGAGAGAAAATATGAATAATTGGATGATGTGCAATCCTAGAAAAACTGTTACAATCTATAATTTTCCACAATTGGCCAAAGACGCGTATCATACAGCCTCTGGCAACACTGAAAAGACTAATTAGATCTGCAAATAAAGTATCTTGGAAACATATTTAAAAACTTTGATAAATAAAACTGAGAATGGTCTTAACAAGCATCGTCAACTGTATAGTTGACAATCGAGATTTTCTAACACAAATACAATGACTTCACTTCTACGTAGTTTCTCCACCTGAATAGTAATTGAAGTATCGTAAACTCATAAACGACGCTCCCAAGAACCACCTACGTTGTTCGTACGTGCTGCGATACTGGCATATGCAGGATGAGTCGTTTAACTATTTCATCTTAATTTTTCTTGTAAACCACATGTCTAAATAAATGTTTCGGACAAAAGTTGTTTGCTATAAAGAGGAGCATACCCAGCAACACTTAATTTTTGGCTATTTTCTTTTTTTATAAAAATACGAAGCTCGTTTGACAAAATATGAAAAACATATATATGTATTACTTAAATTGCTTAATCATTATTAAATGCTTACAGTCATCGTAATGGGCATCAGTTCGAAAATTTCTTGCATTACAAATTAACGAAAGAATATGTCAATAAACATTCATTTCTGACCCCTGGAACCTAAATAATTTTTTATTCTGTATTTCATAGACTTTCGAATGGCATGATTATACCGATGGCTCAAATGGCTCCTCTTTATACCGAACAATCTTTGTTCCACGCAGTTTTTATACAAAATGCAGTTTACAAGAAAAATTAATGTGAAAGCGATAAATGACTCACCCTGAACAACTGGCTGTCCGAAGAAACCCTTCGTCACTTCTCTTGCTTCTTTGTTTGTTTCACATTCTTGTTTTTCCTCATATTATAATTACAACTAGTAGTGATTTACTCTAGACGATATCGATTAATTTATCGAAATGCGCACGTTATTTTTAACACACTACTATAAAATAGATATATGTAACTGTAACCATGCGATTAGCAACATTTAACAATAAAAATTAAAATTTTCTTTGACGAGAATAGCGTAATTTTCATCGGTTGTTTTCAACTTTAATATTAAGCAGCATTGGGAAACATATTTGTAAGCAATTTGGGTAATCTGGACCATTTCACTGACAACACGTATTTCAATCAAAAAATCATTAATTTCAAAAAAGTCATTAAACTCAGTCCTTTACGAATAGGCATAAAACTGGTTAATTTGTACTGCATGAAAATTATTGCAACGAGGTTTGCAAAATGTTTTGATTCGTTCGAGCAACGAAGCACAACGATGTTCTAGAAAAAACTTATCCGATCGGCTTCTAAGTAATCGCGATTTTGTCTACAGTGTCAAACTAGTTTTCCAGTCTCTTATCAGTTACGCAGAATTAATATTTCTCCGAGCGATTAGTTTTATCAATTACGATAGCCACGAATTGTACTATAGCGTCGGGTCGTATGAAACAATGACGCTGAACTGGAATCGACCGACGAGGCGGCGAAAACGACTTGAGGGGGGAGAAAGAGGGTTAGCTGACGAGTCGAGCGGCCATAGATCTCAATACATATTTGGCAATATTGAATATTGCCTCGCGATTGGCCTCTTGTAAAAATCGCAAAACGTTCTCGTGTACGCAGGCGATGTAGCGTCGCTTGCAGCGCGACAAATGGGCGGGAAATCGCGTGACGTAATAGACCCGCATAAAGGCAATAGAAATAAATGATGCTAAATTGCTGGGTGGCTCGTTTTTAGTTAGCTGTGCTCTTGCTGATGCTGCCACTGCTGCCGGACGAACGGCCGAAGAAGCCCGACTGCGACACGAATCTGCGAAACTACGACTTCAATTGTTAGTCGAATGAAAATGATGACGCGTTCCGGTGTTATCGATGTATTCTAAACTCTGTTACACCATATCGTCCTCGTGAAGATTATTCGCCGATTAGATACTAGAGTATGCCGAAGGGGGACATATTGTTCTGGCTACGTCATTCAAGGGATTAGCTTCGATTCAAAATTGTTCTATGTTCTGGGGGACGATGTTTAAATAAATGATACTGGAAATCAAGTTGCCGTACAGGTTTCATTATACAGTATCAGCAATAATTCATCCGTATTTCTTATTTGGTTAAAGAATAAGACTTAATTTTCTTGAGAAACAAGGAAACATTTGTTTCGTCTATAACATGCAAAATTGGGCAATATAACAAATGCTTTCGAATAAATATTTATCTAAAATAGTTATCCGAATATATTTATTTTAGTCAAATATTTTATTCAAATAACAATTATTCATTATTTCTAACAAGTTAGTTTATCTAATTGACTGAATAATTCTTTCTTTTTTATTCAAATAAATTATTCGAATAGAAATTGTAACGTTATTCGAATAAAAATGCGAATCATTGTTGATGGTTGTTTTTATTTAATTTTGTAAGAGTATATTTATACGAATATACTCCTAGTTTATTTCCAGTTTCTTTTTTACAAAGCAACACGAACAACGACACAAATCAAACAGACATACTCGTACATGTTGTAGAAACATCACTTAGTTATGCATTGATCATCAATCTATTCAAAAGTACCAAAAAAAAACACTTTACATTCCATCATTTTTATTCGAATTGACTATTTTACGGATCAATTCTTGTACGATTAAATTTGTATTCGGATATACCGTTAACCAAATAAATTGTTATTCGATTAGATATTTATTCGATAACGTCGAATAAAATTTTATTCGTTAGTCTTTATCTCTTATTCGTCAGCCAAATAAAATTTTGCCTAACTCTGATTACATGATCGATCGGTATCGATCGTTTCATGATTTATTTACGAGAAGAACTGTAGGAAGAATTTTTTGATGTTACAGGTCATATAGGGATACAATAATTGAACACCAAAAGCGTGGGGAGAAAACAGAAGCGACGTATGAAACTCAATGATACTAGTGGCTTGCAATTAGATTAGTGTCAACTGGATGTTTGAACGGCAATATAAGAAGCAACTAAAGAAATCAATTCTGTTATAGTTTGGTTCAACTGTTTTACAAATTCGACTGTATGATATTTATTAATTAGTAGAATATTATGCAACGACGGTAATCTTTTAACTGTAGATACCATGTATTATTCTAGAGTGCACAAGATTTTAGATTTACCACTTTCGTACTATTTCTGACAGAAAGTGATTAATAAAAATCATGAAAACGATTGCTTAACTTATTTGTACACATGTTAACTCTTTGACCGATGGAACAACCTGGCAACCGCAAGAATTTCATTAACTTGACGTAATTTATTTAGCGAAATACAAATTTAAAAGTTAGCCTAGGGGTTACAATCGGTGTTATAATTCCCATTTACATTAACTGCTTAATAAACTACTTTATGTCAAAACAAAAATTATTTTTTAATTTTAAATAAAAGTAACGCAGCAGTCAAACTATTAAAAATTAAAAAATATTGCACACACATGTTGAAAGAGGAAAAACCATCACTTATATATAGATATTAAGTTGATCAAAGAACAATGTCAAAATTTTCAGTCCCTTTTTCATCCGTCCCTTGTCTCAATTTGACACAGCTTTCACGGATACTGAAGATTAATTTGTTCTACAGATCGTTAATTAATTAGTTGTAAACAATGTAAATAGTTTCGGTTAAAACTTGACTCACCTCACCTTAGATTTTCATTCTCAAAGAAGCAATTGACGCAGTTAAATATTTACTGTTCCATCTTATTAATTTTTTGCCACTGTGTCAAGTCAATATTAAAGTACAATAATACTGTAGAAATAAAAGGCGGGTGAACGTTATATAATAAAAAATAGTATTTAACATTGGATTTTTATGTTACTAAAAATGTAATAATTTCTTGTATGAATTGTTTTGAAATTACAATTCGATTTGATTCGTATCAGTCTCGATATGTCTGCTAGAATGTTTATCATCAGGAGTCTATTCCATAGTGAAGCTATTAAAATCTTCTTCGTACTATTGTATTTTTCCATTTCCACCACCGTGACCATGCATAGAAATCTTTTCTGATGTTTTTACATCTTCGCCTCTCAAGAACTAAAAGACCATAATGGCACGAATTCCCTTTTAAATTACACCTCATAAACTCAAACTTTTGATTATACGTTTTATAATTAGGAAGTCTTGCTTGTTAAGAGCAGCAGAAACGACTACTGTCATTTCTTGTCATTATGTAGCACTATAAAATTTAATAAATTGATTTATCAGCGCATCGCCAAAGCTGGTATTGTCCTTTCTTAATCATTTTTGCGATCATCTTGTTACTGTATAGAGTATGGAAGCAAAAAATGTCACTTGGTTCGGCCCTAACAACGAATTTCTAATAAAATTTGCAAGGTCAGGTGTTCAACCGTCCGATTACACATATACGACACGAATCGTACATTTCTAAAAGTTGCTTCAGACATGCGTACCAAAAACATGCAGTCACAACAAAAGTTTCAAATTCTGTGCAGCAATCAACAGAATCAGCTTACAGTTTAAAGCTCTGTCAAATATTCGCTGTTTGTTTTTTAGATGCAATATCGAGTCAGAGCGAAGAAATAAAAGATGGTGCTAGTTGCTAACTAGTTCGATCAGCACATAATAACTTCAGGCTTATTTTCAACATCATTCTTGATATTTTGCTAATAACAATTATTTGTTTATACATTTCAAACTACAATATTTAAAAGGAACGAAAATTAAAGAAAAGTTAATCTCGGTGTAGATTTGTTATGTTACAAAAACTAGGTACTGCGACGATATGTTTTACTTTAGAAATGAAACGACTGATTACTTATTAGTTCTTTTTTCGTCGCATCATCTGCTATATTATTAATAACTGTACCTTTTTATATTTTCTTGAACATTAGGTTGGTTAATTTTGAAAACCTGATGAGATATTTTATTCTGGCTATATGAAAACTGTTCTTTAGTGGTGGTCCGCTCTATTTTCTATTTTGAGCAATAGAATAGAAAATGGACTACGGTGTGTATATTGAACAGAGTAATCTTTGCGTAGTTGACATTTAATTTGGAAATTGTTATTTGTTCTCTTTTCAATTCAATTTTTTATTCAATTTCTTTTTACATATTATTTCACTTAGATTTTTATGTTATTATAGTATGAAATTAAAAATACGGAGCAGTAATTAACAAACTGCAACAATAAACCAAGAACGTAGGAAATAAAATAATAATGAAATGATAAAAATGATTAATCTCTAAATATCGTGCAAACTATACATTTTGGAATACCTACTCTAATTTTTTCGTACACAAAATTTCTCATAAAATTAACGCACATAACAAATATAGTTATTAAGCTGCGGTTTTTAAGCGTTTTTCCATATTTTTTCTTCAAAAATTGTTGATACTGTGAAGACTTGTTGACAGGAAATGATTGAATGAATTGCTCAGTTCAAGCTTACATTATAATAAAAAAAATCAAAATATCTAAATAAATTCAATTGTGTCTTTCCTATAAAGCAACACACATCAGTCACTTTAATGCAATTCATTGAAAACATTAACGAAAGAACAGAATTTCTACTTTGCACCTATTTATAGCCATTGATGCAAACAACTTTCAATTTGTTCACACAGAGCTGCATCTAATAATTCTATTTAGCACGTTTTTCGTAGCAACATTGCATTCACGAAAAAGTACGCACAAAACAGACGCTGGGGCTTCATTACGTTCCCTCCCCTCTTCTGCCTCCTCAATAAAACAACAGCTATCTCCATTCTGATCGCATGACTCACCCTCTATACATTGAGGGTAGCCGCGTGACCCGAAACGTGTTAAAAATATTTCGATTCACGTATATGTGAATGAAATTGAATTTGGTAAGAAATATCACACGCTTGATAATTTCATGCTCCGCGTTATATGCATTATCTCTTGAATTAAATTTTTCAAAAGTATGTCGCACTTGAAAAAAGAAAATTATTTTAGACAAATTGCTACGCGTTCGGTCAGTCTGTCAGGTGTGAGACTGACTAGAAAACCGTGACGACTTTAATTTTAAAACTAGAATGCGGAGCAATAAAAGCGAGTGATCCTAGACGTACCGCGTTATGCGCGTGAACAATTTAGCTTAATCAGTTCAAACTCATTTAGCTTAATAATTTCTGACATAAATACTTATAGATATTCAATTATTTTAAAGCAAGAAATATTTCGTTACTTTAATCAACTCATTAGTACATATAAAATTTATTTGAACAAAAATTTTACTTAAGTTCTTTATAATGTATTATGTCTGTTGTATTATACTTTACACGCTGGTGGTGATGATTTTGTTAGCTAAACACCGTTTGCTCTAACATATGTTAAGAAACGTTCTTTATATCATTTTAAGATAATGAACTTGTTTGAGTTTTGGGTGTATGCAATAGCTTTTAATAGTACAATGAGTCTATTGCACACAGCCTACGAAACTCTCACTGAGCAGGTGTCACAGGCTTCAGTCGAACAAATAGCTCGACCACTGCAACTCGGTCACGAACATACGAACGTTTTATGGCAAACGATACTCCAAAATGGAAGCTAGTATGGTGGTATGCAAAGCAAAAATTATTTATGTTAATTGTAGAGAAACGTAAGTCGGATAAAACGTTTACTCAAGCTTTCCTAATGTCTTTAAAATTATGTTTTTAAGCTAATCATTTTGCCAAATACGGATATGATCAGCTGTCTGAAACACAACGATAAAATTTTTATTTCTACAGGTATTTCTAAGTGTCCTATTGCAAGATTCTTCGCCATCGTTTCTTAGATTTAGATAAAAGTTTCAAACATTTATTGATAAGTGTCAAGTTTGTTTTTGCATAGTCGGGCAAGACCATAACACATGGTTTAAAACCTGACCGCACTGGTCGCTCGCATTCCATTTGACGGCAACCCCTTGTAAGGAAGGCCACAGGAATGTAATGTTCTGTATCGACTTACCCAGGTAGTGATAAACCGAGATAGGTTACAGTTATAGAAACATGATTTTTTTCCCTTTGATAAAATTTTTGGAAGTTCAAGTTATATGTCATGAACGATACAGTGTACATACATATGTGTGTACCGACGTCTACCAATGAAACGACAGACAGCATACTCTAGAACTATACGAAATCAAGCGAACTGTGAAAAGATTAAATTAGGTACCGAATGTTCTTGTCATATGTATACACACATGTATTCAGGAGAGCACGCTACATGCCTCTTTTCTGGAATTACACTATGTATCAAACACAAAATAAATAATCACCATTGACCACAGTATGATTGTTTACAGAAATATGCAAATGTTTCTTCATTCAGACATTGAATAGTGCTTTATTTCTAGTTTTCTAGAATCTTCAGCAAAGTTCGTATTAGATTGTTCATTTTTTTTTACCAACTTGTGTTGACATTATCTTTCTCAAATGAATTGAGAACTGAATTCTTCACTGGCTAAACTCTCGTTAACTAGTAACTTTAGGATTAGGTCTATATCTTTCTACTTAAAATATAATATTCTTTTGATATACATATAATGAGCAAAATATAATTTTCCATTTAAAAACAGGAAGTCGACCTCGAGATTTTAAAAATTACACTACTTAAAAAATAGGTGAACACATTATCACCCTTAAAATTCTACAATCTTTGTATTTAACACTTTTTAGTTAAATGTATAATTTAGAAGTTACATGGGGTGTGGAGGTTCAATAACTCACCCTATATATCATAAAATAATAGTTAATTTAAACTTGTGTTATTATGCTATACTGCTGTAATTATAGACTATGTTAATCATATGTAAATCTATATTAAATCTAATATTATGTAAATTAAATGCGATTGCTAATTACCCTGATATTGATGCGGCCTTAACCCTCTCTGGACGAGCATATTTTTTGCAAATTCCGTATGAAACCTGGGTCGTTTATGTACAGTTTCTTACTGTTCTTGACTTTCAAAAGATCTGAACAAATTCTGAATTATTTATCAAAGTTTCCTCGTTAATTAAGTCAAATATTTAATGTATTAATTGGAACAAATATATAAATATCCCACAAAATTCAACAGTGAAATTTTGCTTTGGACATAAACGAACCATTAGTTTGCAATCCTATTCACCAGCTCCATTTTCTCTAAATAAGGAAGATATGCATCCAGCCAGTTCGATAGTACTCTAGACGTGTCTACGAGACGAACCTTCGAAAATCGACCGGTTTCGTATATTCGTGTATTCGGGACTGCATTGTTCGCAAGAGGGCTGCGCAACTGCTCGAAAATAGACAAGTCCATTGTACGTACGATACGGAACGCGACAATGGACCCAGCGAGAGTGTGTGCACGCGTGAAATCGATCGGGAAACTGACTCACGGGGACGTGTCCTCCTGGTGCAGCTGAACACAAGCGATTATTTCCCCATATCGGCAAGGTCGCACGACCTTCGTCAAGGAATCGTGACGCGACCGCCACGTTAGACCCCGTCTATGGCGGCCGGGTCGTTGCCATCCAGTCGTCACAGTACATTTAACCTTTTTGCAACAACACTGCGCCGCGCCAACGCACGGAAACGATATCAGTGATGTAATATACGGACAATTCAACGTTTACTGTTCAAGCGCTTCTTCCTTCGTATCGCTCGGCTAAGAGCGAGCTTCCTATTCGTTGTTATCGTTTATATAATGTGCTCGAGATAAACGCATTTGTGTCCATCAATCGACTATGCATCGCAAACGGAACTCTTCTTACTAACTCGAGGACTTTATACTTTTATAGCATGCACGACTGCTTGTAGCTCTATAGAATGGAAAATATAATGGAAGCTGGTATACTGTTTATTATACGCGGATCCAGTAATTCTGTAAT
This sequence comes from Augochlorella aurata, assembly GCA_028455555.1. Taxonomy (NCBI): domain Eukaryota; kingdom Metazoa; phylum Arthropoda; class Insecta; order Hymenoptera; family Halictidae; genus Augochlorella; species Augochlorella aurata. The sequence continues at coordinate 308,276 of CM052168.1, read as the reverse complement.
GTCTGTCGCAAAGGTATTAGTAGATATCCAAGTCAAGTTATTTTGATACAAGTTCTGAAGTACAACTTAACAGAATAACTCAGTATTATAACACCGCTTATCGAACGAAATTTAAATATTTTTCTAACAATTAAATCATTAAAGTCATTCAATTTAGTTTTTCAGTTCACGGGCATTCGTTATTTCATAAAATGCATAATAATTTTAATTATTATAACTAAATTGTATATTCCATGGATTTAGTAAAATACTTTTCAAATAAGAAACAAAGAAAAAAAATTTGTTGAGATATATGCTACTCATTATCTTTAAAGAAAAGTAAAATTAATTTATCGCTAATTAGAGTAATTAAATCATTATTTTTTACATTAGTCAATTTCATTTAACCGTGCATTAGTTTTAGAAAAAAAAAAACGTGATACTTTCAAACAAACAAAATATTCATTCCTATTTCAATACTTTTTAAAATGATATTTTGGACAATGGACGACAAATTTGATTTTAGCTGATATTTCTATTATATGAAATATACAGTACGCTGAACTGTATTTTTGGAGCATAATGTTCTAGTAGATCAATTCAATATTCAGCGTGTTATCACAAAATCGATTATGCATACGTTGTCAAAGGGTATCATCACGTGCGCGTCTCAACAAATTTTCCACGTTACCGAGATCGGTGGGCATCAATTTTTGGAGCAATTTGCACGATGCAATATGATATATCTACAGGAATCGTCAAATGAGCATTATCTTGTACTCAATTACTATAATGACAATACTTTAAATCTGTTTACCTACTGATGGCCGTAATTCTGAGAATATTAAAAACGGAACATACTAATCAAAATTATTCGTTAATTCGTAGTCACACGATAACTCACCATAGTTATAATACAAAATATACGTAATAACTTGTGCAGCATATATTTAAAGTACAAAAGAGAACGAAAAATTTGACTCCGTACAATCCAATACTAGATTGTTAGCAAGGATAATGTTGCTCGGTTACGCAAAGCAATCAAAGACAATCTGTTACATTTAAATCGCCCTCGTAACTGCGGATACACATACAGTGGCCGAAATAATGATAGGCTCGCCGCATTTTTGTGATATAACAACGTGTTTTATATAACATATCTGTCTTTTGTTACTAGTACGTGATTCGTTACAATGCATTTAGTGGAACACATAACTATTTAAATAATATAATTTTTATTAATGTGGTTATTATGTCAATATCATACAAATTTGGAAATTTTGTGCGTAATAAATGTAGGTTCACTTAATATTCTTTGATTTATATTTATAAAATTATCATAAATACAATTAAAAATTACTTAATTGAGAAGGAAACTTAACATTTAGTTGATCTTCTATTGTTTTTTTATGACCTCAAATATCCTACTCAGCCATACACTATGGCAAAATGACGAGTTGTATCAAAACCAAAGAACTTTTGATAGAAATGAGATAAAGCAATGACTTCTTTTTATGTTAAAGCTGAAATTTTGTAGAATAAGGAGAAGATAGAAATAATGTAGTATGAACATTTTTTAACTTTGAAAATACCCAATACCACGTAAAGTTGGATCTTTATGACATATTATACATCATTTCTTAAGATTTTGACTCGCTGATTTCAAAGCACATCGAAAAATTTATCTACCACTCCCGAATTTTAAAAAAAAGTCGATTTCGGTGAAAAAAACCAACGAGGATCTACTAAAATAAATCTATCATTATTTCGACCACTGTAAAAACAGTACAGATTCAACGATTTTTACTTTGAATGAAGCTTCAAGCTTGTCAACTCAAACAGCTTTTTGTCTTAAAAAGTACTTTGATTGTTTGTTTGTTTACTACTCCGTACGTGTACGAATAGGAATTCCTTTCCAGCAATTCCTACAGGTGTTTCAAGCATTCTCTGAGCAATATTTCACGTACGTTTCATTGTACCATAACATCACGTCCTCCTGCCGTCTGCGTGTACGAAATCACGTTCTTTCATTAAACCGCATCGAGTTTTCGCACTAGGGTAAATTACGTGACTCCACTGTCTGGTACAGGTATTTTGAATCGCGTGTGAGAAAACAGCATCGAAATACAATCGAAAGTACACGGCTATCGAATAAAGAACAAAGGATATTTTTGTAATAACTTACCGGAATGATCGAGACGATCCGCAACTGCGATCGAAAATCCAATCGGCGGATCGAGGGCCGGCGTCCCGCCGTGCCGATGCACTTAACAGTTTCAAACACTTCCAATGTCTGTTGAGTGGCACACCAGTGGGAATTCACAGGAATCACGAAATCGAGACAATCTCATAATCACGATCACGGTATACGGCTCGAGGAGGACATTAAACTTTCTTTTCAAATTAAAACGACACGGTGGCGCGCCGAACAACGCTAAAATGCGAAACTATCGTGGCAACGGGTGCTTCGCTACTGTATGATGGTGTGCAGGAGTTCATTGTGTGCTCGCCTTTCCGACCGGCGATTGGTGGAGGGGATGGCGGAGGACAGATGGTTGCGGCGACAGTTACCGACGAGAACCGAGCTACGCCGAGACTGATTCCTTCTCGCTTCGTAAGATGGGGCATCGGTTTAATTAACCGACACTGATAAATCATTTGTTTAACCGCTGATAAACAATAAAGAAACATTAACAAATTTTTGCGTTAAGAGGCTACATACACCAAGAATCGTGACAAACGGAACGAAAGTACAAAAATTCGTATTTTCTGAAAAGTATCTTCTGTTACAAAATATGTATATGTATACATTTTAAATTACATAGTTATGTATACAATACAGACCAGAATGGCTTAAATTTTGTTTAGAAAATAGGACTCGTATGCTACGCAGTAACCATAATACTTTCTTTTAATTTTGCTATCACTTAGAATGACAAAAAAATAAAAAAACTTGTGCTTTTCAACTTTTTCACTTGAGCCTATGACGAAAATTTAGAAAATGCGTTTCGTAGATTTCGATAACTTATGTGCTTGATGAAAATTTGTTCGAAATTTGATGATCTTGATATAAGCCATAAACAATTAAAGACTGGGAAAATTGCAGTTTTATCACGATTTTCACGAGAAATCTGTAGTTTTTTAAATCCTTGATGAAATTTTCAGCACACATATAAATTACCGAGACTCAGATAATAAAGTAGAAAACATGAGTTTTTTATTTTTTGTTGTCATTTCACATGATAGCAAAATTAAAAAATGTGTTATAATCATTATCTAATATGCTAGTCGTTCTATCACCTAAACAAAATTCAAGTCACTTGGCCCAGTTTTAAAAATGTTATACTGTTTTTTAAATGGTCTTAAGTATACATATGATAGCTATATTATATAATAGGTATATATAGATATATCCTGCAATTTTTTAAGAAAAAATATCGAAAAATAAACCGTGTAGGTGACGTTTTGTAAACTTCCTGTATACTTTTTATCTGAAAGGAATGAAAAGAAAGTTTACTAAAGGAAAGTTTTTGTCTTAATTTTTTTATAATATACTGATTTTTCGAAAAAGAACAGCTATTCCAATTTTAAAGTTCGGTTTTTCAGGGAAAGACCGTCTTTTGCTATTAGTAAAAATTTGAAAAAAATCCGTAGGACACCTTCTCTAGGTAACTGCAAAATAAAGCTTTGCATCAAATTTCAACTTAATTGATTTATTAGTTTTCGAAATATATCTGTTATCCTATTAGAAAATGTAGTTTGGAAAAAAATGCATTCTGAAATCTGATGCGTCTATAACATTTCAATGTTACGGTTTGTAACGTTTTTACAGTAGAATAAAATTATTTTTAAGAAATCAATTTTGTTGACCCTTTAAAGTGTATGTTGTCCCTTATACTAACATTATAGAGAATTTTTTTTGTATTACAATGAATTTCGGTTCGTTGTACCGAATAGCATTACCGACTCTGAATAATGTAAAATTACTCCATCGTAAATTTTTAATTCCTTTGGAAAACATAAAAGTACTTACTATCTCAAGTGGGGTATTCCAATTATGATTAAGAACACTTGTCAGAATTTTATTTTAACGAATTCCTTTTATTGTTTATAGAATAGGATAAATACATGTAACAAACCTGTACTTGCTAAAAACACCATTTAGTTTAAAGTACTAATAAATAAATATAGCAACTCTATCCGAAAGAATGAGCAGATACTATAAATGTAAAATAATGAAATTATGTGTACACAAAAACAACTGTTTTATGCCATTTATTGCTTCATAAAGTTTGTGAAATAAAATGAAATTGTAAATATGAGTATGTCAGAAGATAAACTGATAATTTATTAAGAAATTATACAATTTCATTCTGACAAACTTTTCATTTCACAAACTTTAATTGCATCATTTAAATGAAAGCATCAAAAACATTCGTTATCTTAAAGTCATACTGGCTACTTAAGTGCACCAATCTTGCTATGTTGAAATATCTTAACGCTGACTATAATAGTAGAATTACATTTAATTACATTAAATGTAGACATATGAAAATGAGAAGACAATAAAAAAACTATCAATAGTAACATTGATACAAAAATGTTTCATATATTTATTTCCTGTCTATGTCACCTATGTCTCACATGTTTATACAAGTATTTGTTTATTTTAGATAAAGATCAAAATTATAATAAGCATTATTGAATTTCTAAGACTTTTTTTTATTAAAATATTTACATTTTTATATATGCACAGTTTTCACGTAGATATTTTGATCGATAGCAAACTTTTTGTATTCTACTTCAGTATACATGTATACAAATGTTGTTTTTTATGTTAACTCCATTTATTAAACGTTAAGCTATTTGGTAAGCTTTCTGGAGTAATTGGCCATAGAGACGGTGGTAACATTGAATAATCGTGTACTTCTAATGGTTTAAACCATGTAGGATAGATTGGTTTTTCCATATTATTTAAACTTTCGGTATTTTCAAAATATTCCTTAATAATATCGTCAGGATTAGGCCATCCATTTTCAGGCACCACATGCAATTTTGATGCATTTTTCATGTTAACTGTAAATATTATTTTCATAAATATAAAGTAGAAATTTTGTTGCGTAGAAAGACATATGCTCATTACCATAATGTTGTAGTTCCCATAACATTTGTGGCGTGTAGTGAGAGAATCTGCATCCAAGTCCAAACGCACAATCACCAATGGTTAAGTAACGTTTACATGGTGTTTTTACGCGTTCTTCTTTTAATATTATTTCCGGGTCTAAAATATCAATTATATTGTTTGATACTTAGATACTTACTAACAATGTACATTTCTAAGTTTTAGGTTATGTTTACATAGAATTTCCCTTCGTTAAGAAACATTTTGGAAACTTATATCAATAAGTAATCACCTTTATACATATTATAATGATCTGTATGATTTTTTGCATGTTGCAAACTTGAAAGATGCCTTTTTCTGGCTTCTGGGTCATCCTTAAATGATCTATCACAATAAGCACAATAATATCGCTTTCCCATGATTAGTAAACTTGTTCTAAACAATACACGAACACATTTCAAGTAATACTTCAACCCAGAAATACGTTATTAGAAAGTGTAAAATAATATTTATGGCATTTATTGGTAATTTATCGAAAACGCATCTTCAAAGAAAACATCTTAAAATTATCGGCACGACATCTAGCGTATACGATCGAACTAAATCAAATTGAATACCATATGAATTTCCCGCGTTATAGTTAAATCTGTTTCCTTGTTGTTTACTAAAGAAACAAAATTTCTATAATATTGCGAAATTTGGGAACTAAAGAAAATTGCAAGTTTAAAATGATTAGCATAGCTAAAGGTATATAATTAATGTTTCATAATATAAATCGGAAGCTTCGTTTGTACACTTAAAGGATATTTATTTTAAACAAACAGATAACATACATGATACTGCTCGTTTAAACATTACAATTGTTTATTACATTCTTAAAATATAATTTACCGCAACACCTCGTGCGTTACTAATCTATAGATCTGTGTGGTATCGTCACGTACCGAAGAAAATGCCTATATTTATTACAACAACCTCCCTCTTTAATTCCAAAAAACGTATTCGTAACTACAGAAGCTCCAATATTATTAAATATTCTCAATTACACATTAATACTACGAATCGTTCGAGCAATAATTTTGCTTGCAGCAAATAAAGTTGTACAATCGTTTTTTACTTCCAAGACAAATCCTTAGAACAAGAATTTTCATTTTCGAGTGGAACCTCGTGGATAGCCCGATTTTTTAAGCTTATATCTTCGAATCTCGATCGATGGACATAACAAAATGTTAGTAATATGCTTGTAAACGGACGATCATTTTCTCGTCAAAATATAAAGCCGATCCCCACTAAACGGCAATAATAATAAACAGCTGTAAATGTGTCGTCATTGACGGAAATCACAAATATATTTAGTAATATTAATATTATTGTACACATATGATATAATATATAATATAAATACAATAGTAATAGTATTAATATGTATATGTATGTAGTGTTAATATGGGTTATAATAATATTTGGTAGCGGAGCCTCTTAGTACGTGTAGCATACAAATTGTATTTACTATAACAGGAATATAATATTATAAATAGATTTTAATGTATTAGAGTTCTTTCTACAGAATATTTAGCTTGTCATTGCCGAGACTCGACGCGTCGCAGTGTGAATCGGCTTTCAATATCATGCGTTCAAAGAAATTGTTATTCAACGTTTTTTCATTGGTATAACGGTTTCATCCTTCGTTTGTTAATTCACCTGATTTATTTTTGTCCACGAGGAATTAATTCCCATAGACATTTTCAACGATAGTAACACGTTTGTTAGCTTCCTAAAAAGCGGTAAGTGAAGAGAGAGTAAGAGATTTCGGAGTAAAGAAAGTACGAAGGATAGTTGAAAATTATATCGATAGCATGGAAATTGAAGAAATATGATTTAAACATGAAATATCTTTTTTGACCGATCTTCTTTGTTGAACGATTTGAGAGCAACTGTATAATAGAGCGACAGAGCGGATATAGGAAGGACACAGGGATAAAGAAATCGTTGATTCGTTTGATAATAAATAGCAAGACGTGATTAAGAAACGACAGAACGAAACAATTACGAGTATGGAGAGCACATTGCAGAGAGATTTTAGAGACTGATCTCTTTGAAATGAAATGAATTAGTTTCTCACAGCGCAATTCCAGCACTTATACAATATATTAAATGATAATAAATTCTTTTAGTAATGTGCACTGTACAATATACACATCATTTTAGTCATTATACAACGTTTCCCTTCGAAATAATAATGAAATCACGATCGCTTTGCAACTAATTTTTCGTCGAGAAAGTATCTTTCTATACGACTGGCGAATACATGTGCGTGTTAAAATTTTGTATAACATTTCGCTTCAAGTACCATTTGTGCATGTCGTTGCATTTTTATTTTGAAATATTGAGATACGTGACAACGTACGTCGGGGATTGCTGCCACATACTAAAATTAAAGTAAATGCATGAAAGAGTCTATAAACTTTTTTATTTTGTATGTAATATTCGAAAGTGGCTTAATTATTAACTTCTTTTTTAATTATTAAATTCTTTATAGAGTATTAACGAAATCTGTTTCCATTAATAGCCTGCTCTACGCAGAGATAGTGCATAAATAAATCTCTTTTAATATTACGCCGAAAAATGAATATTACAATCACCTGAAGAATTGTGAAGTGAAAATTATTCATGCAGCTATCAATTATTATCATGTACATGGAAATATTATATTAGAATAAACGATTTAAAGATACGGTTGAGAAACGACAGAAAATTGCGAAATAAGTTGAAAAAAATGCTTTTATAAATATTTCATCATTACTTGTCAGCATTATTTCAGAATGAAAGAAAAGTTATAATCAAATAGATTATTAAACAATGTATTAGTAAGTATATGGAAGAAGGCTGGCAATTATTAAAACATGCTTATACGAAGCGTGAGTATTTAACAATATTATTTTTACAACAAAATAAAATAAAATAGACTGACATAAAATTAATAAAGTCCTCATTGTGTATAATTTTGAAAATATTGGTTTCAATTGTACAACAAATAACAATTCGATGTAAAAAACAGCAAGACAGCAGTTGAAGTAAGGGAAGAGTATAGCAAATTTTTGAACAACATGCTTTCTAATGAAGAACCATAATGGAGACACTAAATAAATGATTGAAATTACTGCACTAGTCTCATGAAATGCAATGCAAAGAATTATCAATACACACACCATCTCTACGTACAGTAACTGATTAACGAAATTAATATTCGTTAATGCATTATTTCTTTTTAGTAATTATTTCACAAAGTTAAGTGTAAAAATACTTACTGTATTTACAGGAAAAAAACGATAACCAATATCAACGGTCAAATAATTGAAGAAACTATTGGAACAATAACAGCCTTCACCGCAGATTTATATTGCGATAAACCCAGCACGCCATAAATTATACATATAATACAAGAACATGCATGCATGTATAATGGAACCGATCAATATTTTCGTAAAGAATTCATTCTCTTCTGTTATTAATTTTTAAATTGAAAAGGTGTTTTATACTTGATAATACAATAAGTATGCATGATAAATATGCAAAATATGCAAATAACAGAACTAATTGTTCAACGAGGCACTTGTAAATAATTAGAAACAGATAAAAAAGAAATATTCTGAAACTGGTCTGCTGACCGTGGACGAGAATTTTTTGCGATGTTTGCATTCGTTTACGTCGTCTAACGATTCTTCATATATCTGTTTAACAAATGTCATTTTATATTTTCCGCCACATTCATCTTGCATAGATTCAAACAAGACGAATTGTTCGTTCTCTATTTCTAAATAATCTATCCAGACCATGAGACAACGCATTAAAATATTTATTAGTCGTTTGACTCGTGCAATATTTATATTAAATATTTTAATTAAAAATATTATTTAAAATAGTCACATTCGAATAGATAAAATATTGAAGAAAATTCTAAAATAATTCAACATTCCACTTATGGAAACATTCCAACGAATCATGAAAATATTCTATATCGAATCAGAATAATTACGAACAGGGCTATTTTACGACTAGTTTTTCTCGTGATCGTGCTGAGAAAAAGGGGAGTGAAAATATGGGAAAAAGGGATGAAACGGGAAAATGGCATGGCACGAGTGCCGGTAACGATAACAAAAACTGGCGCTGCGTTTTTAGGCCTGCTAAAAACAACGTGTGCTGTCCTACCGAATGACCAATTCGATTGAAACAACTCGAAAGGTAGGCGAATGTATATCGAATCGAAACCGAAGAGAAATTAACGGACTAGATGAGAGAACAGAATAATACGAAGCGCAGTGTTCTTTATTAATGGCAGTCCGACTAGGGTGTTGAACATATCGCGACTATTGCGTCTACAGGGTTCGCAAAAGTCGACGCTTGTGTTGCCGTAACGCGTGCTGTACGTGATAAAAAGCATCAAAATACTTGCATCTTATCGTTAAAAAATAATAAGTCGCGTATCAACACATTGTAATGGATATTCTTAACGTTAGAGCAATGCAACTTCGACGGTACCATCGCTATCGGTTAAATATGTATGTATGCTCCCGTTTTTCTTACACGCTTTCTTTTCTCTTGGTACAATTGGTTCGGTGAATATCGTCGTTCTTCATTGTTTCTGTCGTTATCATTACACCTACGTACATAATTATCTCTTTGTAATTCGTTTGTAGACTTAGAGTACTCTTGTGTAGCAAGATCGACGAGTCTCTCGTGGTTTAATCATAATCTGTATGGCTTGATTACGTTAAACAGGTAAAAAGAAGAGAATTGGGTTCAACTTTCAAATGATTATCAAAGGTTACAACTGTTTTCATTCGTCTCGTATCTTCCCGAATCGATTCACTCGCAGTGAAACACTCCTTTCATTCGCTGCCCGGACTCGCGGGGATTCGTTACTCTACGTTTTGCGTGGTCGCGTGCGGACGTTTGATATTTCAACCAGTTGTCAATTCCTCATTTCGGTCGGTGTATCTGTGTGCGTGCATGTATGCCGTTCGTGAATGCATCGCGAATCGCGAATCGCGAGGGACAACTGTCCGATACGAATGGCCGAGTCGCTGGGTCGTCGAGTCTCAACGCTATTTTCTATAACGTAACGAGCTTGTAGAAGGAAAAGTACGTTCTATTAACGGTTTTCACAAAATATTTGACGCAATTACTGCTCGAGATCGTTGACCGATCTCGATATTTTAAAATACAAGATGGAAATCGTCGTTTCTATTGGTCGTTGACCGGTGACAAAAATTTTATATCGGCAAGACGTAGGAATACATTGTTTCTGGTATATCTGATTACGCCTCGTTAAGCGATAGAAAACTTCTTACGAAATCGATGCGGCTGGCAAGAGCTTGATTTTTCAAGAGCAAGATGAGTAAGACGAGCTTCCGAGGCTATTATTTTTCGAGCGATTCGTTCTTATTTGCGTCTCTCAGACGGTTTCACGAGGGAAAAATAGAGTCCTTCTCTAGTGGTTAAATTTGTTCGCTGAATCGAACGTAATGCATCTACGATGCTTATTATGGGAACCGATATTTTATTGTTCGCTCGGCGACCTACTCGATCTTCCGACTCGTTTATTACGTGCCACAGGGTCACAGGTCGTGCTTTATTACGGGAAGCCAATTTCTGGTAACGAGGAATCTCCATACCGGTGATTAAAAGTTTGCGGTAGCATATTTGGAAATGTAGGATTAGTAAACACTCGAGTCGAAACGCGGGGGTTTCGCGTCAAGTTTACGCGCGGTTGTGTCCAATGTAAATTAAACTGGAAACGCATGATTCGACAGTACGAATCGGTTGCTTAATGCGAAGGGGTTACACCATCTTCAAAGAAATTGAAAACAGAAAAGACTCTACATGGAACGATCGATAATTTGCTTCTTTCGTAGCGACCGCATCCGTTTGCTTACCACGTAGTCCCGTCGCGTTGAACAGCAACTTGGTACGGGTGGGTTGTTCGTTCCTCTAGTTTCGACATTTTGTTGGAATTGTTAAGCTTTTGAAAGAAGATCGTTTATGATCCTAAGACATCATATGCTGGACGCGTTCGAAGATACTAATGATTCGCATGCGATCGCACAGAAGCGGACTCGACGACAAAGAAAACCAAAAGATGATGCCCGATTCCTTTGCTGTTTGATCGTTCGGTTTACTTTTCACTTGGATTTTTTGTTGCTTTGTATCGGGCGAACTATCGGCGATTCGATTCTCGAAAGATCAGCTACTCTCTTTGTGGTTTCTGCTGTTTATTTCTTAATCTCTTCGTTGATTCCAGGAGTCGATAACACTTCCTGGCGTACTTTGTGACCGCGGAAGCTCGCCTGGATTTTCGTCGCTGCTTTGTGGAGGTCTGGATCCGTGAGATCAATGCCCTCCAGCTCGTTCATGGCGTCCTTCGCCTGGAACAACAGATTAAAGCGTGGACCTGTAGATTCGTAATTGAATATTGGCCTAACTACATTCGCGTTATTCCATTCAATCGTGTTTATCGACCATAACGTGATCATTCCATGTAAACCGGTTTACGTTGCTGTTTATTGTTCCGATAAATTACATTCCAACACAGTTTACAGAAATTCTTAACATTTCTTGCACATTGATACGCCGATGAAATTAAATGAAAATAATTCAACGTGTAAGATGTATTATTTAGATATGCTGAAATATTGATTTCGCCAAGCGTAGCAAGGTTAAAGTCAAAAATTTCAAATCTGAATATCTCTAAAACAACACATTTTTGGGGAAAGACTGGTAATTGCTTACTTTAGAGCCTCAAATCCTAGTTCGTTGATTCTGAAATATGGTATAGAACACGAAATTCTGAACAACTTTTTCCTGTACATATAACCACCGCACGGCCTTAGTTTCCGAGATATTTACAAAATACTAGGCAAATAGGGCAAATGAGGCAAATAAGGCAAATATAGGCAAATAATATTTGCCTATACGTAGCAAGATGTCCGCAGCAAGATGTGCGTCAATGTTAGTCCGCCGCTTATCTGCTGTACTATAAACAAAAGACGGAGGTTATTTGGAACTTTTATTTCTCATTAGATTATATCAACGTTATATGTTAATCTAACTCAAACGTATGTATAGGAAAAATTCAATGTAGTAGCACGAAATATGTATAGGAAAAAGTTATTCAGTGTCTTTTATAACATATTTCGGAATCATCAAAATCGGAGTTGAGGTCCCTAAGGTAAGTAATTACCAAATGGTTGAATACAAAAGTCACTCGATTTCAGGGGACAAATCCAAGTATTTTATTTCCTTCTTTGTTGATGGTTTTGCGGGTTATTTGGAGAGTAACTGTGCTCATCCTGTACGAGTCCAAAACACAAAACAAAACTCAAACTCAGTAAACTATTATCGTTCCCAATTAATATTAAAAAAAATAAAGTTTCGTAAACAAATGTTTCATGCAACAGATTATTTATTTTTCTTGTACAATAAAAATCTTCAGATAGAGATATAGGTTTCTATTTAAAGACAGAAAAGTGCCTACCAAATAATCTCTGAAGCAATTAAAAAACACAAGTGAAATAGTTGCATCGTCCCCTTGAAATCGAGTAACTATTTTATTTAACTTTTCCCCGAAAATCTGTTGTTTTCGAGATATTTAGACGATTTATATTTAAACAATTGGTACATGTAAAATGACCACAAGAAGAGAAATTATTTTACGTGAAAGAAAGCCTTATTTTTAACGAAATTTGTAATTTACTATCTTCCTGTACAATCAATATTACAATGAAAAAAAAGAATCCCTACATTTATGTTTGCAGAAAATTGTTTATTTTCCAAGAAGAAACGAAGACAAATATTATATCGTATTAATATTTATAATAAGTATATCGTATTAGCTACGATAGATTATTTCGATTTAAAAAGTTGAGATGAATAGTATCGTTTTAAAGTGGTTTAAGTGCACGGGAACTTCCACGGAAGTTTGGCTAGAACCCCAAGTCACGTTGGACGAAATATTGTATTTCGTACTACTGAATTTCCGTGGCTTGTTTTTCTCGACGTAAAATTTCATGAAAGTAATGCTTGTTTAGCAAGCAAGTTTTGTAATGCCAGAACGCTTCCGTCACCACCAAAGTACACAATATCTTTTTATATCGGAATATCTTAACCTGCCACGTTTGGAAAGAATATTTTTGGACCAAGTAGAGAGGAGACAAGTTTTCGGTTTGCTCTGGATTGGCAATTGTAGGCGGGTTAATTAAATAGCACACAAGTTTTAAAGTATGCGCGAATCCGCAGAAGAAAATGCGATATTAAATTTCTGTATGCGAAGTAACACAATTCAAATTCAACTTGTCTACTTCATAAAGAAATGATTAGATTTTTCAATTAGAATGCTTTTTACGATTTTTTGCCGAATGGATTAAGAAATTTAGGAAATTAACTTATTAGAAAGAAATTGATTGTACAGTTAATTGTGAAAGGCGATAAACACCGACTATATTTTAAAGATTGTTTTAATACATCTTACCCTACTACTTCAATTCGAATTAGATTTATTTCTATATTGTTATTATTGTTATTATTACTATTACTACCATTGTTATTACGATCATTATTTATCATTTTAACGTTATATTGCATAGCACCGTCATTCCATTATCTTCTTATCACGTATCTCAAAACCTTCTGCAAACCCATGATTTCACCTCAAAACGCATCCCTAAACTGATTCTTCACTTATGTCCAGGTTGTATCGTGATCGAATCATTGCCTAGCGACGTCATCTTTGAAACTATGACCTTATCAAACTTACCCTTACAATTCCTAAACCCCCATCACTCGAGTTTTAAACCTACATTTAGAGGGTGTAGATAGAATATCTTTGTTGTTAAAAATACGTCAAATATTATAAGGACAGTGTTGAATGGTTCAATGGTGTCCACACGATATCACAAAAGTATTTGTTTTTATGTTACTTTTTTTAGAAACATCAGGTCGCCTTTATTTTCTTAAATGGAATCACTCCTCTTTAAATACCCTTGATAGACCCTTTAATTAGGAATTTAGTTACTATAGTTATTCAAAGTCATTTGAGGTCATGGACGAAGAAAATATATAAGACTTAAAATATGAAAACAGAATATATCATAATTTGTTGTGAAATTTCATATATTGTTGTAAGTGGACTCCGTGGGAATACTGAGCTCTCTGAGGGAATCTGAAGGAATCTTGTGCACGAACATATAATTCTCATAAGACTATATGAAAGAGAAATGCTCTTATCATACTAAAATAAGTATCTTTTACAACTAAAAGAACATATTTGCCACTTGAAATTACTTTTGTCTATATAAGAATATTATAACCACCCAATTTATGGAAAAAAGGTCGACATTTTGTGAAGCGATTTAGTGAAAATTGCGGGACTGTCAAGGGGTTAAACAACTGTAAATATTAACAAAAATTTGCTTAGAAGAAGCCTGTTGTAATCGCCTTTTCTGTTGAGTTACTGAAGTATAACCTCTCCGTAGCTCCTCGATTTTACCATCCCAGCATTCAGCCGTACGTTCTTCTTTTAATGATGTTAACATCATGTATCTTCTCTGCTCTGTATTTCACTTATCCATTTTTACCATAAATGCATAAAATCTGCAGTCTACTGATGACTTATTAACACTCTTGTATATCTCATACCTTATTACTTATTGATTTTATTATCTGCTTGTAATGACGAAATAAAGATTGCACTACCTAAAATAAACTACAGTAGAGACTCTCTTATCTGAAGGTTTATTTTTTTAACATCTTGATACCAAAACATTCTATTATCTAAAAATTTCATTGAAATCCTTTATTAGGCGATAATTGCATCTAAATAATAATGATTAGATAATAGAACGTTTGGATACCAGAATATTGTAAAAATAAATGTTCGGATAAGGGAGTCTCTACTGCATCTATTTGTATCTCGCAAGGATCACAAAAACGACACTAGCGACACTAAGTAAGACGCTAGCAAACTGAGGGCTGGCAAAATATCATAAAAAAAAGAAAGTGTGGTTTGGGTTGCGAACGACGAGAGCCTTCGGCCCAGCGATAACGTTTATGCCCATATTTGGGCATGACGATGGAATGAGTGGGACAGGCGTGGAAAGAATAAAGTGGCGCATAGCGAGAGGGGTGAGTGAAGAAACAGTCGTTGTTGGAGAGTCCTGTAGTAAACGGTAGAAAGTTCAGGGTTGAAGTAGAAAGTAGTTAGTTGAATAAGTAGAAATTTAGAAGTTAGTTTAATTGCAATTTAATTGTATAACTATTCTATACCTAAGTCTATTTCTCTTTCTTTTCATTTTCTTAAATACATTATATGCGTCATCTCACAATATTGTAGTTAACAAAAAAAATCAACAATGACTTTGAAAACTTGACTTAAAATCACCTTGAAAAAATCAAGTTACAAGCGTTAAAAGATTTAAAAACCGTAGATTTCTCAGACTTATTGGTCCAATGTGTCAAAGTCAGGACAAAACTGCGATTTTTGCGATTTTTAATTCTGTACAGCTCGTATCAAGGTCAACCAATTTTAATGAAATTTTCAGTATGCATATGACTCACCGAGATCTACAAAATACATTTTTTAAATTTTCGTTATCGGTTCAGATAAAAAAAGTTAAAAAACAAGAGTTTCTTATTTTCTTTTGTCATCCTGAGCAATAGTAAAATTTTTAAAAAGCCCGGTTTACTAGACTGGTCCATCTATCATGTAAAAAAAATTCAATTGGCTTCGTTCAGGTCTAAGAAAGTTATGGCGTTTTGAAAAGTGTCCAAATATTAACGGGAGTAACAGCATATAGACTTTCTTAATTGATTCTATTAAGCTGTGGGAATGGAAATAAATTCCTTTCGCAGCCTACATTTTATAAAAAAACTGCAGCTTGTCTGTCAAGATTCACTGTCACTTGTAAAAGTGGGAACACTTCAGCCGAAAGATATAGGTTCTTGCGTGGACACACTTAATATATACACAACAACTGAAGCTCCTTCTGTCCCGTGGAGCTGTATAACATATTCTAGTCTAATTACGGTGCAGATCGATTCGCTTGTCCGTTGTTCACGTCTGTCGACGCAAATGATCGCAATTAAGACTCTCCAGCCGGACTTTTAACGAAATTTCATACCTTAAAAAGGGATTTCATGCTGCACCGTGATCTTGATAACGCCGATCATACGTCTCACGTGAAAATCTAAGCTAAGCCATTGTTTCGGGGGTGGAAAAGAAATCTCGGTCGCACCTCATTACTCGTAATTAAAGCTGTTATCGACGACAGTTCCGAGAATTTGCTGACCCTGTCCCGTCGCGTTTCCATCCCCGCCTGTTTCTATCATCCGACGTCGCGTCGGCCCTATCAAACCGAATCACGATCCGACCGATGACGGATAATACCGAAACACGAAGGTAACGCATACCGCTGTGCAGGCACTTGGGTCATTGAAAGTACCGGCGACACGGAAAGCCTTCTCATACGAATACCTTCTTGCCGGCATCAAGTTGGATGGAGGACGGTTAATGCCGAGCCAAAGGAGAACGAAGGTGGCACCGGGGTCGAATGCAAATACGTTCGCGCGTAATTGCAATTTACATGTTTATAAACCTCTTTTGCATGTGGTGGCTCCTTTTTTATCCCGGTTTCGAGGCTCGACAGAGCCCTTGTTATACATCCACACCGGGCCTCGTGCCCGTCGTGACGTCAGGGCTACTTTCTTACTCACAATCGAGCCTAAAAATAGCCAACATGGCAATCATTGCGTGTACAATCGCGAAACAGAGCTGGGGTTAACAAATTTTTCTTGTAGCGGGAAGGTACGGTTGCTGGGAGAGGACAGCTTTCAAAGAGTTGATCGATCTTAATGGTTAATTGAATTCGATATGTAGATTTTGTCCCTTGTTTCAACTGTCGAATATCCGACAGTTGTATATTTTTATTTCCTATTATTTTTAATATACAAATGTACAAATACGACATTTTGTTGAGTTCTTTTTAGATATACAGGGTGTCTCAGCTTAAGGAGGTCATTTACAGTGCTGTAAATAATTATAAACTCAAAATAATTTCTACATTTTTACTGATATTTAATGTTTTGTTTAGTTTTTGTTTAAATATTACTAACAATGTAAAAGTTACTCTGAATCTATAATTATTCACACCACTGTAGTTCACAAATTCTTAAATGAAACTTAATCCAAGTATTCGAAATTTGTATTTCCGTTTTCCTTGAGAAAACGAAAATACTGTAATAGTGTCGAGATAAAGATTTCTACAGAAATTTGGCATAATTACACATCTATAGAAATATCATAAACATAAGAATTAAAACAGATATTAGATATTTACCTCTATTATTTTTATTATTCATATAACATATACTATCAGAAAACACATTCAATGCTGTTCATTGATACAATTTCTGATATATTAATGATTGGCTAGTTAACACCGGCAAGCGCCGGTAGCACCACGTTGGTGTCGTGCGCTTATAATATACAATATACATACAATATGTGAGTTAGTTCTACCGGCGCCAAATCTTATTTCGTCTCGCGGAAATAGATATAGCAATAACTAACGAATATTACGAGAGCTATATGTGTCCCCAACATTGTATTTTCATTTCTTCATTTTGTGGTAAAAGTTCAATTCCCCATGTTCACATTATTTTAGACACTTTCTGAGAATAAGATAATAGTGAAGCGTATATCTGGAAATAGATAAACTTACTTTTCTGCACATTAAAATTATTCGGACGTAAGAGTCATTATATCAGTTAAGGGTTAATAGCGTGCCAGTAAAAATTGCCGGTTTGAGATCTTTTATTTTAAAGTTGTTGAAATTATATGGACTCATTCGTCCGAAATGATTGAATAAATTTCGGAATTCAAACGTACATATGTTATAATAACAGTGGCAAAAAGTCTAAACAGATTTAGTTTTGTTATTCTTATAAAAGCAACACACGATAGTCATTTTTAATTCTAGTATTAACAAAACTCAGGAAGATGTGGATGACATTGATGATGAAACACTGATAAGTTATCTTTAAGTAATACTTAGTTCACATAGATTTTGCTTTCCAACGATTTGTCAATACGGTAGAAATGTTTGACAGTAGATAAGCCATTTTAAAAGCCAGTGTTGCAACAAGTGTTAAGAATTTGCAACGTGTGACACGAAGAGAAAGCAAATGTCAAAAGCTGCCTTCGATCAGAGGACAAAGAATTGTCTGTAAGTATTATCATAAAAAAGTCTACAGTTTGTTATATGATTATACTTCTGAGATTATTCTAAAATGTCTGAAATTTACGAATACGTTACACGAAAATTTTAATCAAAATAATGAGACAAGTGTACTTGATAATTTTTCTTTGTCACCGCGAGATATAAATTCTGCATTGCTGTTCGAGTTTCCTCTTGTAGTAAAATGCTATGTTAAAGTGGTTTTCAGGTCGTAGGAACAGCTAATGTCGGCGACAAACACGACATGTCGTTTGTGTGCTGGGTAATTTTCGTACTCGCAATTGGTAAGAACTGTTTCACACGAGGATATGTGCGTCTTGATACGCGTATGCGATACAACGTTTAACGCGAGAAATAGTATCACGCACTATGGCACAACTGAAAACTCCCATTGAATTACATGTACATACACCCCCCTCCTAAAGTATTGGGACACTTACAGAAAATTAGAACAATATGAAAATCCGATATGAAATTGTGATAAGTTTCGAAATTTATTTCAAAGTTAAACATATTAAACTGTTACGAGTATATAAATATATTTTACGTTATAATAAAAATAACGCAATTTTATAAAAGAAAATTAGTTCTTCGACTAATTTCGGCATCTGTTTTAGTAGTTTTATTATTATTTACTATTATTACTGATCTTTGGTTCATGTATTTTGTAGTGTATTCTATGTATTATGAGAGTATACCCTGAATTCGAATTGAATGAATAAAATGCAATAAATGAGTAAACTAATTGCATAAATGACAAATACTTATATGTACTGTTGATAACATGATGCAATACTGCAGAGTTGCAGACATTAGCTAAACTGAATGGAATATTACAATTTCCACTAAAATAAGCGGTGTCCGAATACTTTTGGAGAGGTTTGTATTTACTTTTACGATATAAGCAGCTTCCAATGAAACAAGTCTAAGTCGAACATATCTACATTTTACGAGGTTTCGTGTATGCTTAGTACTGCTATACAAATTGCATAAAAAACGATGTTACAAGAAATGGAAGTTTAACAAATAGAATTTGCTTTTCGTAAGTCTAACGAAGGTATCATTTATTGTATTCGCTTCAATTTATTGTATTCGATAAGTGTAACTCATTGTGCCAATAAAACAGCAAAATTTTTAAAGGCATTTCCTGGAATTTATGATAGAAATGAAGTTGACAAAATATTTTTATTAAACAGGAATTTTAATATATTTATATTATTTTATATCGATTTATTTAAAAAATTGGGAGAAATAAATTATTGCTTTGGCCACATACATACGTGCATGTTGTGGGGAAAGTGAATTAGGTTAAGCAGTGTTTAGCTGTCAAATCGTGGAAAATCAGTTAGCTCAGGGAAATGACGGTGAAGCTTCAAAGCTGCAGAAAGCTTGATGGAGGGTATGAGGTTCTCATTTCCAAGTCAAATACATGGAATTGGTCGTAATTTGTCCGGAGAGAAAAATTTTATCCGCATGAACAACGGAATCCGTTCAAAGAAATTTCGTTCGTAATACTTTTAGAATAATTAAACTCCCTAAATATCTTAACTAATGTGACATGCTCTACAACAGCAATACCGTATATCCATACCTTCATTTGGAGTTCAAATTTATAAGATAATAAAATTCAGGAAGGTAATGAAGAAATTATAAGAGGGAAAATTAATATAATATTATGTTATGATAACGTTGTACGGGGTGTTCAAACCTAAATATTTTCTATATGACATGAATGATACGAAGATTATCTCAAACACAGTTTGAATGATTATTACTACTTTTTATCAAATCTTTTTAGGCAGCACGTACTTTTTCAAATATATTTTCTATGATCAAGGTCACGTTTGGGGTCACTTTTGAAAGAATAACTTTTTACGTACTTTTCCTCCTGAAATTAATCGAAAGGTATTTCAAACTCTGCTCGCATTTTTAGAAATTTTTTTCGTATTTTTAGAAATAAAATAATATATTAAAGTGTATGGTTTTAAGTAAAAAAAAAACATTGAAAATTCGCGACACTAAAAATACGTCATCTAAACAGGTCTGAAAGCAATTAAAAAAATTCATTGACTTGAAAAGATACGCAAACTTGATTTTATATTTTGAATTTTTTTTTAATTTATACGAATGTTCGTTCAAAAATAGTGTTGATGAAAACAGTTTTATTTTTATCTCGTTTCTATGTACAATTTTAAAGTAGACAATTTATAATGAATAGACAGATGTACAGTGGCGAGCAAAAGTATCCACATACCATTTAAAACGCTGTAACTTTTTTGAAATTGGTCTAAATTACATGAATATTTTTTCCTACATCTTAGAAGTACTAATTCACTGTACAATAACCAAAATACTTTTTTTTTAAGTTTGCTACAACTTGGGATCAAAAAAATATAAAAAACTCTAGTTTTTTCACTTTTCGATGTGAGTGTATAATGAAAATTTGTAAACTGCATTTAGTAATGGTTCAAAGGACTCGAATAATTTAGAAATGTTAGATCGACAGGTTTTATGTACATTAAACTTACAAGTTGCTGTAAAATACGTTCCCTTAATTAGTCCTAAAAATGTTCATTTTTACAAAGACTCGCAATCTATGCATTGGATGGAGAATTAAACATTCCTATCGATGGCTTAAGAACGTAATTTATTCGATAGTGACCTTTTAATGAATTGCAGATAAAATCAGGAAAACTCGTTTACTCAAATATTCGTTTTGGAGTTTGTTTTCCGTTAAGGTTAATGCTTCGAAATGGCCGGAGTATAGTGCTATCTTCGCGATAATGGCCATGCAAATGACCATTCTCTCGTGGAAAACTAACTTCAGAGTAAGTCCACGTTCGTCGGAGGATTTTATTAAATGTCCCGACAAACCACCTGGAAACATTTGATTTGTGTATTTTCATTTTCTTTGCAAACCGCTTCGCATTGTTGCCGGTGACATAATACTATACGTATATGCAGTAAACAGACGAAAGAATAATGGTTTGAAAGTTTAAAGACTCGTTCATGGTTTCGAGGTTGTAGCTAGCAAGGACTCTTACCTAAGGTCACACTCCAGGTTTGCAGATCCCATTACCACGGAATTTTGTTAATGGCCGAATGATCCCGAAGCTTTCCAACTGTGCTTAGTGCATTCTTGATTATAATTTAGTGCATTCTTGATTATACCATAAGATAGCGAAAGATCCCGGGAATACCGACAAGCCAACTATCTTTCGAAAAAATTCAATTGTCTCTATATTTTCGTAGCGCTTTATCAAGAATATTCAGTTTGCATTGTGGTAGTTTGATGATCGTTAACGGAAGGATTGTGCGGCTATCAGAGGTATATATAGATGAAATATTTCCTGCCATTTGTATGCATAGGATTCAAATTTAATCGGCATTTAATATTGATGGGTGATGTTGGTGTTCTATAGAGGCGCTGCGCTAAATTGCACAATAACGCAATATTACAGAAAGTAAAAATGTAAGGTAAGAATTTTGAATGTATGTTAAAAACGCAATAATAAACTGCCACAGAATGCAAGATTTCATTTATAGAGCTTGTTTTAATCTGTTACCTATCAATGTTTATGTCTATATGTCGCACTCTAAATTAACAAGGATCAGTTTTAACCCTCTGAAGGCCGACCAGAACGCAAGAGGCCAACCCAAGGTAGGTTTGGACCCACACTATTATATTGTACTTTGAAAATAGTTTTTCTGTTAGCAAAATTATTTTTTTCATAATTTATGCACATAAATTGTATTGGAACTGCGTTTAGTGAGTGCAACATTGTTTACATATTTTAGAGATTAAATATGACCCAGGGTTGGCATGCGGAAGATTAAACCATATAAGCTCTTTTAAACTCAAAACTATGTTTCATTTCCTATGCACGCAGATTCTACTATAAAAGAAACGAATAAAACTATCTCTTGACGATCATGTGAACAGAAAAACGTGACTTACTTTAAAATTATCGTGCCTTAAAGGGTTAATAATCTTTTACACTTAGGGTAGTAAACTGCTGTAATTTTTAAAATGACTCGATTATCTTACTTAAATTATTTACAAAATCGAACGTTGTGCAGCTTTTTAAAACGTTAAAACTTTTGAACAATCCAGGAGTATCGCACGGGTATTCTACGATAAAGTACAAAGAGGCGTTGTACGGTTATTCGATTTTCCTGACTCGTCAGCTGTTTCGTCGCTTTGTGTCTCGCCCGAGTATCGGTTATTTATTTTTACACTCGCCCAAAGAGACCTTCATTGTTTAAGCCTTTTTCCTGGCATAAGAGAAAGATTTCGTGTTCCATTTGAAACAAAACACTATAGTTTTGCTTTCAATATTACGAAAATCAGAATAAGTTTGTATTAATGATTTTACGTAGTTACTATGCGATTCCAGATTGAGAAACATAATTCGAACGAAAATTTTTACTGGAAAGAAATAATTTTCAATTTTGATATGTTGTAATTAAAATTTATGTATGTTGTTACCAAACGTTGACACACTGTTTCCGCGATTAATTATTATTTTTCGTAAAGTTTTTTAGTTGTCATTATTTTGCTGTAACGCTTTATGGATTCCCATGTTGGGGCTAGTATGACCATTCGTGAAAATAGGCTCGCGCATCGATTGACAGTTTCCGTGAAATACGTTCAAGATAGTGCTTATTTTATGGACGATGACAGTCAACCAGACGATGAGATTTTAAATTTATAGAAATCCGATCAAATTCGCACACATAGCGGTTACATAACGCATTTTTAGCGATACCTTACCAGCACAAACAGCGTTACAGTTGATTTGGATTTCTATAAATGTTATATATGTACAGTAGATGTAGAAAGTATTCGTACACCTTTAAAAATGAAATAATTTTTTTATAATTGTACCAAGCGGTCTAAATTTCTTTTTGACGTTAGAGTTACTAAACAATGGCTAAAAAATTATTTTTAGATATTACAATTTGTTGTCATTGAAAATTTAAAAAATGCATTTTGTAGATAAATTGTTGAAGATAATTTTTTGGTCATTGCCTAGTAAAATAATCACTTTAACGTAAACAGAAATAGACAGCTTGACACAGTTATAAAAAAAATTTATTTCGTTTTACGAATACTTTTTACCCCAACTGTACATATAATTGGTAGCATTGATCTGTTTTTACCGATATCGAAGCATTAGGAAAGAAATATGTCGAGACATTTTAAATTAGTTACCTCGTTTCGAAAATAGCAATTTCCTTTAATATAAAAAGTCTTTGACGAGCTGGCTTCAATATCTGTAAAACTGAAAGGTATTTGAATTACCAGAGTTTCATCAACTTGAAAATTTAACGTCCGTTATTAATTTAGAGGGTAATCATTCAGAAATACATACAAGATCTTTTAGCGATACGACATTAATTGATGTTTTATGGCAATAATCACTTCGTGATTGTATACTGTTACAAATTAATCTAAATTGCGTGTATATTGTTACGGATAAGTGAACATGGATACAATAGAATCGATTATAAACAAGTTTCGAACAGAGAATAAATTCAATAAATTCATTGAAAATAAACGAGTTCGCAATTTAGAATTTCTTCGGTATTAAGCTTCTTTCACAGTTTACTGTTTTATTTCTGTTCCGCAGGATCGTTCATTATGGTAACGTTGGAGAAATGCTACAAAATTTCTAACAAATAACACATAGCCGTGATTGCTCGCTCGCTGATTTAATGGCGAATTCCTCTATCTGGGGGACTAATTATGTGTTGCAGTAGAACTCTGCGTTACTGGATAATTATTGTTCCGCGGTGCACTCAGTTTATTTGTGTTTCAAACTTCCGCGACAATGCAGACGGACTTTCCTGTACCCGTACCTGTCGCAGCATTTATTTTCATTCATTCCAGTGGGTCGCTAAAGGAACGTGCTTTGTGAGCATCTTGTTTATAAATCTAATGAACTGAATCAGGTATAGAATGATTTTAGGGACCAAATTAGTAGAATGAAAATAAAATTCGAAATACGGTTGTTACAGCGTAGTTCGGTACAAGAAGCTTTAACGTTTTAAATTAGATGTAGTAAAATGTTGTTTCATAAAATCCTGCTGCGTAGGATATACTCGAACCAAGAATTAATTATTAATTAAAGTTAATAAATTAGTAAAGTCTTGAATATTTCTATGGGCTTTTGTATACTTGAAATGATTATTTTTCAAGGCATTGTAATCAAGATTAAAAGTTTTAATCCTGCAGTAGGTAATATAAGTAACTTCACGTTTGACTCGAGTTTATAGCTATCGATTTTTGGAAGCTACTTTAAATGACATAAATATATCTCGAAACTTCATGAGTACACTTTAAGGCTATTGTAAAAGAAACTTTTAATAAATTAGACAAAAATTTGTAGGGGTCAGTCGAGACCCTTAGAAAGCGTATTACGTGATATTTTGTTATTAAAGTTCATTTTAATAAAACATCGTGATATTGTGGGATCCTTGACTCGCGGTACGAACTGTAGATCTTAAGAAGTGCGTATGAATTATTGGTAAGAATGAGTGAGTGTGCGTCGCGTGGAGCGTTTGTTTCGTTTTTCGGTTGTTCGGCAATGTCGCGGTAAAACGTACGAAGGAACTGCGATCAGAGGAGCGTCGTGTGTCTTGCGAGAGTGAGGAGTCGTGCGAGAAGTCGAGTGACGAGTCGGTTGAGTGAATTTATGTTGTGTGATCTTGAATTAAATATTATTGCTTTCATTTTCGTTTTTTTTGAAAGAAAACTCCCCGCACAGCCTAAATCCCTACAATATTTATTTATACGTTAAACCCCCTATAAATTGAATTGTTTGAATACATGAAGAGATTGTATGAAGAAGACAACGATATTTCTCATATTTCTTTAACATCAATAAATACAAGATACAATACCATGAATTTATAGTCATTCTAATTATTACATTTGACTCAAGCTAAATTAGTGGACATCAAACATTATAAAATAAAATGTAAAAAGTTTTATTGTCAGAAATAACCCGGTACCGCTAGTGAATTGTTAGCATTTAACCTTAAATAGATTTTTGAAATAGTAAATAGATTATAAATATTTGTATCTTCTTCTCATGTAATACAGAATGCAAATACACTTTTTTTTTGAAATAGTAATTTAGAATAGTACGTAGATAAACATATTTGTACATGCTATTTCCATATGTAACTACTATTTTAAAGTAACTTCATTTGCCAAATTCTCTATTACATGAGAAGACGCAAACTATTTCAAAAATCCATTTTTCCCCAGCCTTGAAAAATTGTGACGAGTTATGACAGACATACCAGCCATTTAAATCTTGAATATTCATTTTTGTTTTCGAATCAATTTCGTTGAGATCAAATCCTCTGACTGAACTCAGTAAAAATGGAATAGAATTTCCGTTATTCGGCATACTCGAAATTGTGGCAATGCCGAAAAATCAAATATGCTAAATCATTGGAAGTCATAAAAACGAGGAATATTAGTAATGCGATTTACTAATAAAAATAAAATATATAAATAAATATATAAAACATATAAGATAAATATTATAATATAAATCTTATAAGAGCGTGATGCAACATCTTTTGTGTTTACCGCCCACCCCACACACACACACACTTCCTAGCTGCCCGACTTGGTGTACATAATTAAAAAGCTGCCTTCTTGTCACGTGAGGAGTATATATACATATGTATTTTCATTACCCAAAAATTATTGACAGTGGATGATGATGCAGTAGAGTAGAAGGTAGTTTGACTACTACACGACAGCTTTTTAAACAATGTAAGTACGTCAGTTGACTTCCGAATTTTGGACTTTGTATGAAAAAATTCATTTCGAAGAATACGTAGGTTGATTATTTCCAAAATATTGTAGTGTTTATTGTTCTCAACAAATGATATAAATCTATTTTATGCATTACCAGCCTCACGTCTTTTGATATTAGTTATGTTATCTTCTTCTCCTCTATTCTAACATCTGCGGATGTATTGCACATTTATCGAAGAATAGCAGAGGTAAATATGCTGATTAATCGGACGTTTTAGATAATTGGGTGCTCGATAATTGGAACTCTACTGTAGTCAAGAATTAAAACTGACTGCTACAAAATAATAATTTGGATGAAATGTTTGTAATTCTGGATAATAAATGCACGAATACGCGCTATCAGAAAAATAATACCTGTTTGATAAGCACATATGAAATGTTTCAAGCTCCAACATGTATTTTTTGCTTCAAATTCCTAATATTACTTTTAAATGGATTTTATTTCAGTATAAGTCAATCTGATTTTGATGTAATCTCATAGTAATAATAATAATAATAATAATAATAATAATTTAGCTAATAAAGAATATGGAGCATGGTACAGTTTGATTTCTGCTCTAATGAAATTGAAAAATGAGTAATTTGTTTGCAAAGCGTGTTGATGACGATATCGTTCGTATAATATACATTCCTTTGATCAATAAACTTTATTTAAAGAGAAATTATATTTGTTTAAAGTTGCCATTGACTTGTCGTTACCATTGACTTATAAAATGAAATACAACGATTGTGTTCTTTGATCTGCTGAAGAACTGGGTGAAACGTTTTAATGTCAGGAGACATAAAAAGTGGCAAATAAATAATAAGCTTTGTAACAGAACGGTCGCGCAAAGCTTTATAGTGTGACTAACAAGTTAAAGAAAATTCTTCCACTCAACAAAATCGACACCGTATTAAGTACTTTCCATTTTTTTTAAATTCCATAATGTACTTAGTGTAACTCGGCAGATCGAACGAAAGCATGCGAAGAGAAAACAAACTGTATGAAGAAAACAATGATTAGTGGAAAGAAATACGTTTCAACATGGATGTATTCCGTTCACGATAGCTCACGTTTTACTTTTGCTTTGAAATGTTCGTCTGTACCCTGTAACTACTTTGCTGACCAATCGGATCTAAATCCAATTCGTCGGAAACGTGACGAAAAAACCTGAGTCCAGCTAAAATTAATGCCAAACGAGAAGAGATGATCTGATTCAGCGCAACGAAAGAACCCAAAAATACACCTTTTCAAAGGCAACCGCATACACGCAAACAAGTTGTCGTTGAAAGAGTTTATCACTGAAAAACAACTGTAACATTACCAGAAATCGGGTCTGTAAGTTACCTAACAAATGAACATTGTTAATCAAAACATAGTTCATCTCGCCTAGCAAGATATTTTCACCATTTAAATATTTCTTTAATTTTTAGTTTTTCTTTTCTATTTCAATCATTTCGATCCTCAACGATTCTTGCCTTTGTGATTTATAGCGTTGATTGATAATTTGATTGATAACTATTATTATTTGAATCCTATCATACATAGAAGGATATTAGTTCCCACGGAACAGTATCAGAATATTAGATGTTTGGTATTGGAAAGCGGAAAGCCCATGATGTCAAATTCAAACAGACCGTGGTATTGACGGAATAATAGGATTATCTTGAATAATTACAAGTACTATACATAACTGTGTAATTGAAACCACGCGCAGATGTTAAAGGTATTATCTACAGATCAGCAATAGTTCGCAAATTTTCACCCTCCCGTGCTCAAGCATTTCCACTACTCCGAAATCATACTTGCAAATAGTCTGTCGATGATTATTGATTTAATGAGTACACAGCTGTTATGGATGGCTGACCCATTAGTTGCAATTAATGAATCGTCGAACATAGAGTCAGAGCTGGGTAATACTTATAGACAAAATATGGACAAGATTAACGTAACGTGAAACGAGGTAACGTAAGAAATCATGTTTGAAAATGGAACTTATTGTCTTTTTAAGTACTACAATTGGCATATAACAAAGTGCATAATTTAAGTATGATCAAATGAAGACGACAAGTATTTCGTTCGTTTTAGATTACCAAAATAAATTTTATGTTATGATTTAATAAAATAAAATTATTTTATTTGTTGATTATAAATTACATGAATCAAATATTCCGAACTGTGGAACAAATATTTTCAGTGTTTCCAAGTAAAATAATATTTGAAATATTATCTGAAAGATTTATTACATGGAATAAAATATGTTATTTTCAAAAATACATACAGACTGTAATAACTCAAATAATTTCATACACAAGGAAAACAGCATGTATGTACGTACGAAAAATGAAGATTACGAGAATCATATACACCAGAGTACAATATAATACTACTCCTGGCAAAAAGTATTCGAACACCTTTTATAATGCAATAACATTCTTAGAATTCTTCCAAATGACTTGAATTTTTATTAAATGTTAAAGGAGCTAGTTTACTGTACAGGGACTAGAATACTATTTAATTTAAAAACTAATTAAAACTAATTAAAAATAAAGATACTCGCGTTGTATAATGAGAATTTTCGTCTCAGATTTATCTGAGTCTGAAACGGAAATTTGAAAAATGTGTTTTATAGATCTCAGTACCTTATTGAAAATTTAGTCTGAATCGGTTGATATTATTATCGATTACAAACAATTAAAGTTTGTGAAAATTGCATTCTTTTTACAAATTTCTTTTTGCTAACTGGCTGTAACTTAAAGGTCAACCGATTTTAATGAAATTTTCAATACGCATACGTATAAGTTACCAAGATCTGCAAAACGCATTTTTTCAATTTTCGTTTTAGGTTCAGATAAAAAAGTTGAAAAGTGAGACTTTTTTTGCCACTCCAAGTATCAGCAAAATTAAGAAAAAGTATTTTAGTAATTGTACAGTAATTTAGTCCTTTTAACATTAAGAAAAAATTCAATTCATTTATTTTAGTTGTAAAAAGGTTATTATGTTTTAAAAGATGTTCAAATGCTTTTTGCCAGGGTTTCTAGAATTTAATCCAGAGGTTACTTATTAATTTCTACTGCACGCATTACCTTATTGTAATATTTGCATTTTATTAGTTTTTTCATGTCTTCGTTAATGGCTGGAAAAATAACTTTTCATTCCAAAAATCTTATTAATTGTAACAACTGTATAATAAAATCAGCGTTGATTACTCGAATGAAGCTAATAACAAAAAATTACCTAAACTTTCAAAGAATGTAAAATCTGCTAATAATATAAAA
The DNA here is from genome assembly GCA_028455555.1 of Augochlorella aurata. Lineage (NCBI taxonomy): Eukaryota > Metazoa > Arthropoda > Insecta > Hymenoptera > Halictidae > Augochlorella > Augochlorella aurata. The sequence goes on along the minus strand of CM052168.1, from coordinate 278,788 downwards.
AAAATGTAGAGACTCAAATGCCTACATATGTATTACTAGCAGAGCTGGGGAAAATAGTAAATAGAATGTAAATTTTTTTTTCTCACATGTCTATTTGTACAGGAAATAGTACTGTGAAATAAGTATTTCATTAAAATATAGGAAAACAATATTTCATCAAATAGTATTTGACAGAATAGTATTTAGAATAATAGTATTGCAAATAAGAGGATTTTGTTCTTCAGCTTTTTATAGCACCATGTACATTTATTTTCTGTGTAAATAACCGGAAACATTATAGAAGAGTAATTTATATAAGTTACTGATTTACTTTGTTTGATTTTCAAACACTTTCTAACACTTTCGAACACTTATCGAACATATTATAATGTAATCAATTTCGTTAAGGTGTTAATATTATTATAATAAATTATTCGAATAGAAGATTAAAATTTGTATGTCTTATTTACAGTTTATTACTTTCTATATTTGATTCAGAGTGTAAGTACTAAATAGTATTTCATTTAAACATTATATGAAATAGTATTTCCAAATAGTGTTTATTTATGTAAGTATTTCAATGTTTACTATTTTATGTTAAATTATTTCAAAATTTCCCCAGCCCTGATAGTTAGTTATTTATTATTATTATCAGTTATCATTCAATTTCTATATCGTCTTTAACCAAAACGTTGACTTTTCTTCTCATTTTCGATCTTATTATTAGCTAGGTCTATTTAAAAGGTTCCAACGTAACGGTACAAGTCAGAACGTCCCTTTTCCAGTTAAGGATTAACGACGTGCTTCTCTAATAACGATAACTATTCCCGGCTGGTTCGGCGCAACAATGCCCGTTGGTTTGGGGAACACTTTCGTTGAGTATCTTGACGTCCCACGGACATCGTTTAAAGGACGTATCAGTGCACGTGGTTACCGTCGATCGTGGAGGTGATGTCCCTAAATCAACATAATGTCAAAGATGCTAACAATAGCCAATTTCAGTCACCAACGAACTTATCGATCATGTAGCCTGACAGGGGTCTTGAAATTCATCGGCGTTGTTTCATTAATTATACTGCAGTTTCTGCCTCGATTGCTGCAGGATTACGGTGATTTCTCATCAAGATCCTCCCTCGAATCCCCTGTCAGATGTGTTTGTGACGGATTCACGGGACGGAAGTGCAACTCGTGCTATTCATTCATACAATTTCTCTTGCACGTGACTTGTCATTATTGAGTCGATATATTTGATTTCGTCGAACAAATCAACTGTTTTTGTAAATGTTATAATAATGCCGATTGTAAATTCAAGATAATTTAGAAGAAAACATTATTCTAATGACAGCCTTTTAATGATAATAACTTAATTCAAGCTATTTTTATTGAACCCTTCACGTACGATAAGTATTCGGTCAGCTATAGTAATAGTTAATTTGAAAATCATTATTTCACTTTTACTTTTAATATTTTACAGAAACTATATTTATAATACATATCATTAGGATTGTTATGTTTAAGTAACAAGAAATATTTTTATTTTGTACTTTGAAATATATAAATATACAATTTGACACCGTACGTTTGCTACTCGGACGCCATCTTACGATGTTTTAACTTGGTTAATTTTATTAAGCAAAGTTTATATTTAGCAACCTGTTGAAAGCGTAATTGTTGCATGAATCACGAAATTCAATTTCATATGTATAAAACGCACTATATCATATAAAATGGAAATACCGTGGGTGTCGAGTGCAAAGGGTTAATAAACGACCTCATGGAAAACACAAGGTTTTGTTACGAGTAAACACATCTATATTATACTTTGTGACCTACAGTAACCGACATCACTACCCTACACTGCATGAAATTTCTATAAAGCCACCTACATTTTGGTGTATTTTTAAAAAATATAGAGAAATTTGTTACTTTTCAAACATCTAGAACATTGTATACTGACTACTGAGTAGAGATATATACGTCACTCACTCACAAATGTTTACGTCTTGAATCCTTTTACATTTTCGTCGAAGGCCACGGAACGGCAGTGCGAAATTTCTATAAAGCCACTTAGTTTGTGTTTAAATTTTATGTGGATAACACGTGAGTCTCAGCTAAGGAACCTTAATTGTGATTAATATGTGCGTATTTATACTAAAATTGATTTTTAAATTCATCAAAATTGTATATGTATTATATTTGTATTGATTTTTATTAGAATGCCACGAGGCAAGCTGTTGACCAGCGAAGAGAAGGCATCCATTGATGCTTATAAAGATATGGGATGTTCTAATCAATGAATTGTGAAAAAAATTAATAGACCACGTACTTTAATAGATACTTACATAAATTTGGGCGAAGAATACGGTAAGAAACACCCTACAGGTGGAAATAAAAAATTGACAAGAATACAATATTCGTTATTGACGAGGCTGGCAGCAAGGGAAACAAAAAGTGCAGCACAACTTCGAATTGAACAACAACTACCAATAACAATGAGGCGTGTGCAGCAAATTTTAAAAAGTTCAGGGCGATTGAAATGGAAAAAAATGCTCCAGAAACCAGCATTCAAAGAACGACACAAACAAGCTCGTCTCGAATTTGCACAAAGAGACATATGTCCTGGACAGAAGAATGGAACAATATAATTTTCTCTGATGAGAAAAAATTTAACTTAGATGGGCCAGATGGTCACAAGTACTACTGGCACGATTTAAGAAAAGATCCTGATTCGGTGGAGGCTCATTAATGATTTGGGTTGCATTTAGAGCTAATAAAAAAACCCCGATCTGCCGAGTTAACCACAAAATGAATTCGTCACAATACACGGAGCTGTTGGAGATGGTCTTAATACCATTCACTGAAGAAATTGAGACTGACAATTTCACTTTTCAACAAGATAACGCTTCAGTTCATGTATCAAGAGAAACAAAGGAGTAGTTAGACAGCAGAAATATCAGGGTTTTGACATGGCCATCTTGTTCATCAGATTTAAACCCAATTGAGAACCTTTGGGGAATACTTGCAAGGAAAGTATATGGCAATTGTAAACAGTACAACTCTGTTTCTGAGTTATGGACTGCAGTAAACGAAGCGTGGACATCGATCGAAGCAGAAACTATTCGTGTTTTGATTGCATTAATGCCTAATCGAATTTTCGACGTTATCAGAAAAAATGGCAATTATACTAGGTATTAATTTTGAAACATAGAAGAAATTTTCGTTAATATTGATGTTATCTACTTAAAAAACGTTTGGCTTTATGGAAATTTCGCAGTTCGATTTTTGTTAAACTATATAATTTTATATTTTTTTATAAATAAACAATATATCTATGACTGCAAAAATGTATATAGTTTCTTTTATTAATCCAAAACTGCTATGATGCATCAGCTTCTCGTTACTATGACATAATTATAAGATTTCAGCAAAAAATCAGGTGGCTTTATGGAAATTTCGGGCAGTGTACATTGTTCGAGGTCGATGCACCGTTAACCGTAGTCGTCGTTACGGCGGAATTCGTCTGCTGTTCTTGCTTTCTGATTGGTTATTTAAAATCACATACGGTATCACCCTTTTCCAGATATAACGCATGTTTTGAGGCACTCTGTTAACAGCAAAAAACATTATTATGATCAATCATACTGGAATCGGATCTGAGAAATTCCACACTCAACTAACATTGAAACTCGATACATTCTAGATGTCAGTTGGTCTTCATTGTTCTTAAATCGCCTGCAAATCGACACTTATAATTCGATCTATGAACAACTCTTCGGAGAAGTACAAGTTTACAAAAAATTATTTTTCAGGTTTCTTTGTATTATTATTCTCTTCGCCGCGGCAGTGTCAACTCTTCGTTGAAAGTGTAAATCGATAACAGGCTGACCGAGTATTACGAACGCTGCGTCGTAAAATAATATTTTTGACGGCTATACGGTAAAATGCCGTTATTGGCGTACATTTTATATAAGCATTTAATATCCTTCAACTTCAGATTCCTGTTGTGTGCGAATTAAGTGCGACGTGAAATGCGTTTTTACGATGATTCAGAAAATGAGAGTCCTTTCTATCGATCATGAAAATTAGGACATCATCTTGAAAGAAGATCTGTAATTATTTTGTCTGGCGTGACAATGAGTCGAACAAACCTTCCGTCACAATATACGCGTCTTGTGGTACGAGAAAATTATAGTCCAGTTACGAGATACGAGATTTAATCTGTGTCTAATAGTATTACTAACTGTGTTAGTATCTATAGTAGTGCAGCAGTAAGACTAAGCGCATCGAATGCCATTATTAGAAACAAGACTAATAATGCAAAATCGTCTTACATATTGATTTTTTAAAGTACCGTCGAAGAAAAGATGTTCTGTTAACTTATTAGTGTCGTTATACAGTTTTGCACGACCAATTGGATACAAAGCTTATTATTTGTCTGTTACTTTTTCTGTCTCCTGATATTAAAATGTTTTACTTACTACTTCAAAAAATCAAAGAATCCAATTGTATTTCGATAGTGAAAACTGGAAATTTAGTTACATTTTTCGTAGCTTTATATTGATATTTGTTCCTAGTTCCCAACGAAAACATTAAGACAATTCTATTCTGCAATTAATATTTATCTTATTCTTAAAATATTCAATAAATGAATCGCGAAATTAAATATATAGATAAGTCAAATGTACATACAGGGTGTTCAAAAATTATGTTACTCCCGGGAAATGAGGGGTTCCTGAGGTCATTTGAAGTAACTTCTTCCTTGGCGCAAATGCAATTCGCAGCTTTGTTTACGAGTTGTTAACGAAAAACACTGACCAATGAGAGACGAGCTCAGCGGCGTAAGGCGACCGAACCAATCAGCGGAACTGTGGCTTTGACTGCTCGTTGGTTCAGTCACCTCGCGCCAGCCAAACTCTCCTCTTATTGGTCAGTGTTTTTGGTTAATAACTTGTAAACGAAGCCGTAGATTGCATTTGTTCTAAGGAAAAAGTTACTTTAAATGACCTCAAGAACCTTTTATTTCTCGGAAGTAACATAATTTTGAGGCAACCTGTATAATTCCTTTCAGGTCTTTCAGTTAATTGTCTTAATTATAGAAATCATTGCATTTACAAAAAATGTTTTTACGCTATATTTTTACATGTCTGTCGAACTTGCTTTGTAACAAGTAACATAGAAATTATTAATAACAAAGTGGACTGGAGCAAGCGTTATAAGCGTTTCATAGTTCATACCAAGTATGATGCGCCATGCGGTCGATGGTAACACAATATTTCTTTTCATACTGAAATATCTATTCAACCGAATTGTGGTAGTAAATGAACAGAAGTAAAATTAACATTATTTTCGTATAAATAAAATGATACGTAATTTACTTACTTACTTTTTATAAATTAATTAGGTTCACAATTGTGATACACGCATAAATCATATTACTCACTTATTGTTAATGGAGTTCTCGCGTGTCCAACGTCACACCTGACGAATCTAGGTACACCAAGCAATTATACTTTATATCTTCTTCATCCTTATATTCTGCATTCCTGTTGTTGCTTTCATTATTTAAGAAATGCGTCGTGTCAAATTTCTGCTCCACATTTTATTGTGATTTTGACCTTCTCACAAGTGTCACTATACGTAAAGTCTACTTTGTTCCTTTTCTATCTTTATTTAAACCTTAGCGAGATAAATCTGTACTGCAATTTTTCATGATTTGTTTGTTAATCTTGCGTCAAAATATCTCGTGCTTTATTATTCGTTGTCTGTTATATTTGTTAATGCACCCGGTTATCGTGACATGTCCAAATAATAAAAAATGGAAATAATGTCATATTATGGCATATTGTTACTGCAGGGAAGGTAAACGGTGGGAAGTTACATGTATTGAAAGCTGTAAACGGATAAAATTAAACTAAAAATAGATACCAAATCTCGTTACTACCTCGATGAGATTGCGAGTAACGGTAGCGAGGTGCGGTAACATGTGTACATAGCTTTAACCACAAGAGTAATGTTATTTTCAACCTTCACTGCTGATGTTACAATCGTCCTCGACCATGCTTCTAAACTTGCAATTAGGTTACAAATTTTCGGTAACGAAACGACTAAGGACGTTGAGTAATGACCAGTATTATTTGCAAAAGGGTTGCACTTAAATTAAAAGATATAATAATAATTATACATATAAAATTATGAATAAGGAATATTTATATCATAAGTTCAGCGTTTTACATTTTTGTACATTATTCTTTAACGAGATGAACGCATTGTTATACAATACAAAGTAATAGCGAGTGCACGAACGAGAGTATATAATAATAATTATAAGAATAATAATGGTAGTAGTAATAGCGACAGTAATGGTAGTAAATGGCAGCAAATGAGGTAAATGAATTATAAAAGAAGTCGAGAGATGTACAGTTGGTCACAAAAATATTTAGACACTAGTATAACTGTGACTTCTACGCCATATGTTTAAATAAGTATACATTAAAGAGAAAAAATCGCCATGTGTTTAAATAAGTATACATTAAAGAGAAAAAATCCTTTAAGGTATATTAAAGTAGAGTATATAAATATCAAAATACGACAAACTTTCGAGTTAGTATAAAACGTTACCTACATAATTAAAAAAATATGAAAAGAACATCGAATTTTCATGCAAGATAAGTATTCGAACATTTCATAAAATTAAGTTGAAAAGTTGTAAAAGTAAACATTTAAATATTTTTATTACTAATTTTATGCCTTTATTGTTTGCAATATGTTTCAAGGAATTTGACATTTTAGTAGGTATGTAGAATTCACTGTATCGGGATGAACAGCCCCGTATAAGATACGTGTAAATATAATTTGTAATCTTAATTAGTTAATGCATCTCAAGAAATTGGTAAAATTGGAATGCATACTATACTAGTGTCTCAATATTTTTGCGGTCGATTATACATTCAATAATAGTATTTTGAATTATCATCTTAAATAATTTTTGCAACTATTAGTACAATATTATTCCAAAATGTAAAAAAGCTTCAGCTCTAGTAAACTGGCATCGCTAAAAGAAATTATTTTTTAAATTTCCACTGAACTATTCACAAAATCTAGAAGAGTTTAGACAAAAGATTGGATACCGTGAATAGTATTATATTATACATACGCATTGGCGGGAATCTTGTTCCACGTTTACTGGGGGTTAAATGTCAGCCTAATCTTTAAACGCCGACCTTGTCACGATGGACCTCGATCGATTTGCTCGACGAATTGCGTGATTTATGCGTCGACAACCAATTATTTTGAAAGGTTTTTACCTAAGGGAGCGATTTACGGTAATATCGCGTCTTATCGATCCTGGTCGGCCTCTTCTATATAATATCGTTCTGCCATGCCGGTCTCGTTTCTTCCACCTTTCATCGGCCTTCCGTATCCGCTGAATGTGCGATTTGTATCAGGAATTTGCGGGCTCGTCGAAGAAGAAATTTATTCGATCGAACCGGTGGAAGCGATGAACCGCGTCCGTGACGAGTAGCTACTGTATCCTCATTATTCCACTCTTTCACTTTTCCTCTCCTCTTCCTCCTTGTCACTCCTACTTTCTCTCTTTATCTCTAGATTTCTCTGTCTCTCTCCCCCTCTCTTTCATTGATGTATGAATTCCAACGTCCCATTGAATTATGCAGGCACGCCCATGCAAATCGGCCGTAATAAATTTTTGACGGCACGTCCTGGCAACGAATACCCGCCACTTCATTATGATCCGCGTGATTAACTTTTCACGATCTCCGTGAGTTTAAGCGGACTCTCTTTGAAGTATGCTTTTCTTTGAAACGATCAACCCCTTAATTATATTGTACTTTATAGATCAAGAAGTCTCGTGTCGAGATTCCGCTTTGAAGACGTAACCATACTGACGTAGATGACGTAGAATGTATAATGGTATGGAAGTAGCTCATTGTACGCTGTAATAGTTTAACATTCGACTTAATAGAATATAATATACATATACAGGATGTCATGGAGTTTTCTGGTCAAATTGTGGGAACATAATTTAGAGGCTAAAGGAAGGAAAAATGTATGTATGAAATTTGCGAACAAGCGCTTCGTTATAAACAAATAATGAAAAATGGTTACTCATTATCTTTAACGGAAGGGTGAGCTCAGTAAACACCATATAAGATTTTTTTCTGCATTTGACCTCTAGATCAAGTTCACGTAATTTGGTCGGAAGGTCTCAGAATATTCTGTATATATGTATGTACTATAGAGTCAACTAATGATTCTTTAGTTATGTCAGATAATGTCTATCTTCAATTTTTTACTGGAATATTCATTGAACTCCTTTTTGCGTGCTTTCATACTGCGCATTTCTAAAACAATTTTGGTTAGTACATATCTAACCTAGATTGCAAAAGTATAATTATGCTACCTGTTTTATTAATTTTAAGTAAATATATTGGATACGTTCGTTACCGACATAAAGGAAGTATTCACTGGAATGGAACTTGGGCTATTTTGCGATTTTACTTGCAATATTTTATGTTATAAATGATTCATTAGCACTTTCAATAATAACACATTTTACGTAGCCTACCGCAGCCTTTAAATTAAATTTTCCAAATAGTAAAATAATTTGGTAAAATTTCATACTTGCATACACTAAACTTTCTGGTAAGAAAATCAAATTCA
>CM052168.1:229481-269630 GCA_028455555.1 Augochlorella aurata | reverse complement strand
AATTTTCTTATTCGTTACTTAGTAAACTGATCCTTTTGACATTGCAAGAAAAGTCAAGTCGTGTGGCCCAAAAACAGTTGTTCCGTTTTAAGAAGTGTACGCAGACTTTTTCTACCGAGTTCAGGTCATCTCAGATCAATTTAAATCAATTCAGGACGCATAGACAATGCGATCTCTTTGCAGTAAGCTATCAGTAAATAAATAAACGAAAAACAACCATTTGCTAAATATTTTACAAACTATTTTCTGAAGCAGTGTTAACGTAAATTTTCTTCTGACTGTCGCTCATCCGTCCGGAACGCTGAAAGTGCATGATCATTTTCTTGTCACGTACCGAAAAGGGGGGAAACCAAGAAACGGTACGGATATCTGTTTGATAGAATATCGACCAGACAGAGAGAGAGAGAGAGAGAGAGAGAGAGAGAGAGAGAGAGAGAGAGAGAAATAAAGCTGAGCACCATCGAAAAGGAAGAACTATAAGAAGATTTTCTTTCCGTTTCGGAGATAAAGACTGGGGCGCGTTCGTACTCTTCTTCAACCGATTTCGATTTCGGGCCGCTGCGTCCGTGTTCCTTTTCCTGTACCCATGCACGGTGAGAATTTCGTGCCCACGGCACGATGTTCCTTTTTCACGGTTGTTGTTTTGTTGATTTGTTGCTTTCACACCGTCACTTTCGCCAAACAGGAATGAAAACGGAAGGAAAAGCATCTAGCCAGCTGGCTTTGTGTACAGAGACACCCGTCGTGAAATCATTCGTTTGCTAAACAGACACAGAGGTTCGTATAAAACAACTCTGGTCGAATGCGTGATTTTTATCGGTCTACGAAACGAGTGCGAGTCTACGCTGGTTAACGATCTCAATCAAATTACGAGTAAACGGTACTTATCATGGAAAATAAATATTTTGCTCTGTGAGAAATCGGAAAATAAATTGTGTAACTAAAATGGTGCTGGTTTTCAAATGACTAAAGAGAGTTATTGAACAGATTAGGTGACGCGAATTTTAATTTTTACTACTTAGACTCTTAAGCAGTGTACAATATTTCGTGAACTTTGTAAAATTTACAGTTTAGAGTTTGGATATAAAGTTATTACAGTAAAAGTATAATTTTTTTTATAAAAGTATGATTATCTTTTAAAGCAATGTTTAAAGCGTGTATCACAATTCACGTACTTAACTCACTTTGTTAATGTAAATGCCCCAGTGTCAATAAATCTTATTTCACTCAGATAGAGTTTCATGCGAAAACATTTCACCAGTTTGTCTTTTTATTTTTCTGTATCCAATGAAAATCCAATACAAAATAAGCTAAATTGATTAAGTGGCCCTGCGTAACTCCATTGTGTACAAATATAAATAATTAAAGACACGAGATTATTATATCTTCAAGTCATATTATGTAAAGTCAAATTAATGTGTTGACAAAAACACATATTAGCCCAAATTAAATAAGACACTATGATATTCTTGAACTTGTAATATTTCATAGTAACATTTAAATGTAATATTTAATAAATAAATTTGTTATATTTCAGCTTGATTTTTCTGTTTTGACAATTTTTCTCACACGTAACAAGTGCGATTTTTTCCATTTATGAAAATTGCTTTTTCATTGTAAAAGTTCATATTTATTATTCTATGAAATATTAATAATGAATAGAGCCATCTGTTTTTACATTTTAACACTTTTCGGTCGATAATTGTCTAATTATCTTTTAATTCATAACTGGTTCCTGCGAAAGTTATTCAACCGAAAGAAGTTGCAGCATAAAATAATTATCTAGGTCTCTGTTTTGAGAATTACGTAATGTATGTGGTGTGTGTTGCAATATAACTGGCGGCATAAAACATCCAACAGAACTCGTAAGAGATATGGGAAGATATGAACACCGAGTTTAAACAATGCAGGTTATGCAAAGTTGACGGAAATTATACGGGCACGCGTATCCAGTTTTATTATTACAGGTGAATATTTTCAAGACTGTTATAGAAAAGCGAAGTATTAAATTTCTCTGAAGAATTACTTTTAATTTTGAAATGTCTCTTTCTCCATTGGAATTATACAGGCAAACAGTTATAAAAGCCATCAAAGTAAGTTTTCAGGTGCAGACAAGCAAGGCTAAAAAAGATGCTACTACTAGATACGAACTAAAATACTCAGGTATCAGTAAAAAAATACTGTTCCTCATTACAAATTCGATTTAGCGAAGACGCGTTGCACGATCTCACTAATTCCACTTAGGTAAGAGAAGTTCATTCGTTTCGTTTTTAACGAAGTTTCAGTGCAATTAAGCGATAAGAACGAAGTAATGAACAGTTTAAAACAATCAAGATCATCTTCTGCGTTTCAGAATTTGCGCACAAGTCGAAAGTTCTCTACAAGTTCGTTGGGTAACGAGTTTCGTGAAAGTCCAATGTCTGATCCTGTGTACATATACGTATACAGGTAACTCCCGTATAGCACGCTAGTTTTGTTCCTAGAAATCATCATATCAAGTGAAATCGCGTTATAAGCTGATATAAAAGACAGTTGCTTTCAAAAAGCTGACACGACTACAGCATACTATGCGAAGTTAACACATTTTAGTGCATATCGTTCAAATAATATAGTATACCATAATATTCTATAACATTTTACTTACACATATTGTTAGTTAAAGTATGTATAAAGTATTATTAAAGATGTTTTATAATCGATGTATGCAATATAAAATAAAATAGATGTATACTATGTTAGTGGATATTACAATGAATGGTATAATGTAAAGTTGTATATATATAGTAGAAAGAAAAAAATTAGTAAACGTATTAAAATACGTATACATTATGATTGTATTAGTTACAAATAAATTTTCATCTGATTGAAATTGTCCAAGTGATGCGATAGTATCTTTTTAAAATTTTTAAAAACGAGACCTCGAACCTGTATTGAAAACATAAGAATTTGTTTATAATTTTCAACGTTGTAGAAACAATTCTTCAGTCATATCAAAATTACAAAGGTGGAGCATTCGCAAGTGAAACTAAAACAAGTACGTCCAGATACAACCAAAAATTTCCAGGATAAAAATTCGTAAGTACAATCTATTTTCGTTGAAGTAGACAAAAATCGTAAACGGAATCTTGTGGTTTTTAAACAAATTTAAAATTATCAAAATGATGACTTAAACCCCCATTCGAATATCACGTGGATCACATTATATTTCAAATAACTAATTTGTCACAAGAATGTAAAAGTAAGACTAAATTACGAAGATTCTACAAGCTACGAAGAATAGTTAAAGCAATACTGTTTCATATTAAAAATTTCAATAGAACAAAGGAAGAGTTTTTCACACATAATTACGACAGAACAGGCTCGCCTGTTAGAATGCGATACCGCACCCCCTTATCACGTTCCATGTTGTACCGAGGTTTCCTCACATTCTCCATCTGTATTAGTCAGAAACCGTGTTGCAGGAATTCCGTGTTATACGATGGAGCTTGTCTGTACTTCTTGTGATTGTACATTGTCTGACCAAGCGTAAGGATGTTCCATTTATTGTTAGAGCACCGCGCTTGCAATCTAATACCAATTAATCTTTTTCATCCTATTAAATATCAAACCGATATCTCTCTATCTGTTCTCATAGATATTACGTAACAAAAACACTTTTACCAAATTAACATTATCTTCTAAGTTTAATTACTATTCCTCGATCGACTTTTCAATTCCTTCTACGTTGATTATAAAATTAAATTAAAATTTTAAACGACGTATTGTGACACCTTTACGAAAAATAATGTTAACAACATACTTGCTACTGTTTTAATATGTTAAATATTAATGTGCTATCTAATCACAAAAAAATAAATACCTATATAGAATACAAATTGTTTAGTATTTGCAACGTATTAGATAATAATTTGAAGTGAATACCGAGCTATTAAATAACTGAGAATTGTTATTAATAGCACGTATCTGTGTTACGAATGAACTAATCGATACTTATTACGTGAAATTCGCGTGGTATCCGACGCGATGAAGAAAAACAATTCAATTACATTGCACAAACGTTAAAGGTAAAACATTGAAACTTTTCAAAATTAGATTTGGTGATAGTACAAGAAGAATTTGTTTTCATTCCCATCAGAATTCTTCTTTTCCTAGCAATAATTAGAAATTCATTTAAGAACAACGCAACAGTTCTCGTAAATTAATGTTGTATTACAATATTGAAATCCATGCTACTGTTAACGTATTTTTAATCTATTTTGTTCAAGCTTTTCAAGGAAATATTTGTAAAGTCATTCTCAAGTAGTTTAGAGGTTACGCAGAAAACAAGATAAACGCATAACAATTTGAATAACAGTTCATAGGCCGAGGTATGTTTACACGATGTAACACTCCGTTGCGATTAATAGATTCAAAGGCCATTAATTCACTGGTTCGATTGTAGAATAATGTGCAACGATAAAACGTCAGGAAAGAGCAATGTTTCCCCTGGTCTGGTACATAAAAATATTCATTGTTCCGTGGTGTTTCAGCGCAGCTGAATGATGAAAGGATCATTTATCTGTATGCATTGCACTATTCTGTCTGCGGCGTTCGATCGTGGGTGAAGTTATTTTCCGCGCTTCCTCTCTACTAGCTCTTGTGAAGACCGGGTATCAAGCACCTGCGAGCTTCGGATCTGACCCACATTGTACCACAAATAAATCAACAGAACGATCCACAGGAAATATATCCGCCAGGCTTTTTCCTTCGCACGAGAATGTAGTATGACGCGAAATAATAAGACAAGCGTATGAAAGTTCAATAATTTATAACCGACGCAAATAATTTTTGCAATTTATCATATTTGCCGGGATCAGTTAACACTTCATCTACCGACAGTTTTCTAATAATTCTTTTAAAATCGAAGACTAACAATTAGGAATTTCCTAAATATTCTGACAGAACTGCAAAATCTCATCCGTAATCCATCAAGTTATTTATATTAATATAATGTAATAAATTCTTTTGAAGTTATTATTTAAGAGAAAATTATCGAGCTTCTGTTACACACATTTCGGTTATTGAAAAGCCTAGTCGTAGGTTCCGGTAAATAAAGCGTTAATAAATATCTTCTCTCTCATTGCTTAGCATCCTGAAAGTGATATTTATTGCGACTAGTCGGATGTTCGAATAAAACACTGCTGGCGATGTGTAGAACTCTTGAAATCGTCTGCGTCAGCAACAGAAAATTGTGTAGTATTTCGATACATTTATGAACTGTGAGTGTTGTATACACGTAAGGCGGTTCAAATTGTAAGTTATACAACTTTTTCTTTGTTATAGTCGTTTTACATTTAAAAAATTACTCTTTGCTGTATCTTTTCAATTATTTTTATTATACAATTTACAAGGAACTGTACGGATGAAATTTATAATCGGATGATCAATTCTATACCGTATACAATGTTTATGTTTTAGAACCGTAATTGTAAAAATGTTGCAAAGCATTTTATTGTTATTACATATTTAGATTATATGGAATGTACACTAAGTCATTCTAACAAAAAATACACACAATATGTATGTGCTTATTCAAGAATAATTATAATTACACATTACCAATCAATTTATTTGTTTAGGAATACTGAAGTTGGAAACAAGGAAATTCAAAACAATAGGTACTCAACCAGTATGAGCTCCAGGTTTAATAATAATAATTGATCATATCCTAATAGCGCGACTAAGCCCGACTGGTGATCACGACGCCTTCGCAGACTTCTTTGGTTTTACTTGTAAGAGACTCTGAATAAACAAGACGTCCAAAAATTATGTTATTTTCGGAAAATGAGGTCATTTGAAGTAACTTTTTCTTCAGCGTAAATGTAATCCGCGGCTTTTTTACGAGTTATTGGCGAAAAACACTAACCAATGAGAGGTGAACTTGGCTGGCTGAATCAACGGATAGTCGAAATCCAGTTTCGCTCAGCCGTCACGCGTCAGCCGAACTAACCTCTCATTGGTCACTGTTTTTTCCTAATAACTCGCAAATAAAGATTCTATAACGTTTATGGAAGAAGTTCATATTTTTAAGCTTCGTGCATAGGTGCAAACCCGTAATAATCTTTTCACTATCTTTTGCCCAGGATACAACATTCCCCCAACAGTATTCGTATTATAGTCTCGCTGAATGTCACAATTTTGTTCTGCGGCGAATGTCGCGGAACTATTGCTACGCCACTGTAATTTATTGATTTTCTCGCGTGGCAACAAAATCTTAGATTCGACGGAGTCGGTGAACACGTGTGCTGAGCACGCGCCGCGGCTCCTTTGACTCGAATTCCCGGAATACAACTCATAATACAATAACATAACTTTCTTAATTTTAACATTTTAAAACTGAATTTTTTTTAACACATCGGTGATAGTTCTCTGATTAAAATGAGATTAAACATAACATAATTTGGATAAATATTTCTGATTAAAATAAACTCAAACACGATATTTTGATTATATAGTTATTTTTGTCATTTTTTTGTAGTTATTTTTTATTATATTTTCTTATTTAATACTTAATGTATAATTCATTTTATTACATTATCGCTACAACTATATAAGAAAAATACATTGTTATACATATTAATAGTAACTGTACATTAAAAATCTGCATTGATATTATGCATAATTATGCATATACTAATTAGATAAGTACAAAATTATATTCTACATTAGATTGTTTCTTTGTATATCATCTTTGGAATTGCCTAGTATCATGGCCTACAGTCATGGTTTTCCTCTATTTCCAACACCTCTTCAAATTCCAGGGTTGATGGAAAAAGTAAAGTAAATTATTCCTTCACACTCTCCGTCAAACGCGTAGAATCGTTCCAGCGAATGTCGAATCGAGCACTTCCTTTCTGAGTGTCAATGAAAGGAAATATCTCTGCTCTGAATGTCTCTAAATCGACGAATCTCTACTTTGAATGTCTATAAATGGAGGCTGCCCGCTCTGAAGAATGTACAATATCGAATGTAGGCTCGAATAGCATAACCTCACTGATATTCTCTTTCGAATGTCACACATGCCTTCTTTGGCGTTGCCTTTATTATTTCATACATAGTTAAGAATCGGTTTTTCTAATGTTTTATTCGTAAATAAGTTACTTGATACATATAATGTATAAATACAGTGTAAAGTATGTCATGCTTGGTATCATTGTAATTGGAAGAATCTGACCAATATATTACAACCATTTTCGTGTATAAGTAATTAGAAATAAGAAAGTTAAGTCATCGATTTTATTCTAGCATACTATTGTACACCGGTATGCGGCCGCTGCTTTTCCAGGTAGTTTCGTGCGTCCCGAGCTTTGTTCTCTCTCTCTCTTTTTCATCTCTCTCTTTCAAAAGATGTCGGCACTTATAAACGCGAGCCGCGAGACTCGAAGAATCGTGTCTTGTCTGCGCTAAAAGAACACTTTCGATTCCGACCACGTGACATTCAGCGAGACATTCATGTATGTTGTGGTCTCAAATCTATGTTTCCTAAACGACTACTATTCTATTTATGATTTGAGTGCTTCCTCGATCATACTCGCGCATGTAATTGCGTGTGTTTGAATATTTGTTCTCAATCTTGAGTATAGAGGCTTTTATAGTCCTCACGCGACAAGAAGGCACCTTTGTGTTTATATTCAATACATTTTTAAATGCTTGGGGGACGTTGGGGAAAACATGAATCTCGAACAGCTAGGAATTCACTGATATTTACTTGTTTCATTCTCTCCCCTTTCTTTGTTTCGTATGTTTGCAATTGTTTTTCTCCTCTTCTTTAATGTCAAGCAATACATCAACGGAAAGTTACGTTTAGACGGATAATTTTCATCAAATAAATTTAACACGTTCTCCATAACTTTTACAGTACAATTTGTATAGTGCAATTTCTATAGTGTCACGTATATTTAAATAGTGGCCAAAATTCAAACTCGGTGTTTAGTTTGAAGATAATAATGTAACAGTTTTCATTATAAAATGTCGCATTCGTTCAACGTTTCATTCATGTGGAATTTGTTTGTCAACGAATGTTAAAAAGGAGACGAACGAATTTGAATCTGCTGGAATATATCTGCCAGATTTGGAGAAATTAAAAAGCTTGTTTCTAGATCTGGGTGGTACTCAAAGCAGAAATGTAGAGAACCAGATAATTTGTGTACTCAGCAAACTGGTTCTGAGGTTGCTGTTTACGCAAGGCAAAGCATGGTTGAAGTAATTCACGCCAAAAGTAATGGAATAATTCAGGATCAAAATATCCGAATCTCGTTAAATGTAACATTAGTTCAAACCTAACAAAAAAGATACATAAAATTATTTTTAAAAATAGGAAAAAACAGAAAAACAAACGAATGTTTAAGAATAACATAATCATGTTATGAAAATATCATAAAATTAATGTCATCGAATTAATGTCATAATGTTAATGTTACGATTATAACGCTATATCTGCAATTATTTCTTCTTTTTTCTTTTTCTTTTTGTAATGGAAAATACAGGTCTGTATTTTCGTACGGATCCTGTCGTTGAGAGGGTAGAAAACTTATGCCACTATTCTAGTCTTTCTTACATTTCGTTCTGTGTTTCTAAGAAAAAAGTCGTGGTGGAATTATATTGTATTAAAATTAACCTTATGTTGTATAACGTAATATTCTATATAAAAAACTTGGAGTATGAAAATTGTATAAGTATGAAAAATGTTATATAAGTATGAAAAATGTATCGATATGCGTGCTCTACACAGAGTCCAAATGCCAAAGATGATACATATATGTACATTACTTGTTCACGTTTTCACGTCCCGAGTGCCCATAAATTTCGACACCGAAGCGGTTTCTTGGCACCCTTGCGGATATCGTAACGCTTATTTTACTGCGTACGTTTCCGTTCTGTTTCGGAACGAATACCACATTTCGAACACCCTGCGTTCATTCTTTCAATTTCAATTTTCATTTGAATAAATTATTTAATAAGACGTTGTAAGACACAAACGAAAATGGCGAAATAATAAAAATTTTTAATATTAGAGGAGAAATGTAATAAAAAATTATATCATATTAATATTGGTAAATTACGTCAAGTAGTTGTAATAATTTATATATGTAGACTAAACTAATACTAACAACAATTCAGGTTATATCGAGTTACATCTATTATTATATGTATATCTAATATTGCTTATTTCTTTCATGAGCTTATGTAACTGTGCACGATGAAGTGTCCAATGCTCATTTATTATTGTTTTAATGTAAACAATATGAGAAAAATAAGAAATACAATTAATGTAATGTAAAGGAACATAGATGGTGATACGTGTTTCTTTGCGACAGATATTTATAATGCATACACTACCAACACTGTATTAGAACAATGCAATAGTTACCAAGTTTTATATAGAGTGTTCCGTACGATTATTGACTGTTGATCTACAATTCTTGTTATGTGGTTCGTCATCGCTATGGTCCATATTGGAATACCGTATGTCCATATAGATTTAATTATTCATTTATAAATTTGTAGTTCATTGTTTGTGCCGAGTTTTGATCTTTTGTCCACCAAACAAGTCAAGAAATTGTGCAATTTTTACAGCAATATGTTGTTTCCACGTCACTTCTGAATCGAAATCTAATCCTAAGTATTTTATTGTTTTCATTTGCATTTAGTAATTCGATTATGCAGCAGGTGCTCCATGCAATCGGTGTAATTGAAATTACATCGAGTTTATTGAAATAACAAAGCGCTACTGAAATAACGTTTGTACATACATTTGGACCGTTTATTTTAAAAGTGGTGCAAGTCCATTTTCTCTTGCCTCGAGAAAATTAAAGATTAACATATTAGTCAAATCGAAAATATAAATTAATTACGTTAAGGCTGGTAATGTTACTACTAATTCATCAATGAGCATTTTTACTATATAAATATTTTTTAGGCGAATTTAATTAAAATAATATATACAGGGTAGACCACGCAACTTGTGCTCCTCTTATAACTTCCAAAATATACGTTGCATGAAAAAATTTGTTATATAAAAGATGACGACCGATAAAGGTTATTATTTTAGAAGATTTTTTGATTCCAAGTATAGAGAAGTGGTTCGGAGGTTCTTCAGATTTCAGCTTCCAAGATGACAACGCTAGCTGTCACAGCAGTCAATTATTTGACTGCAAATCTTTAGAGCAAAATCATAGTAAAACATGGAAGTGACCTGCAAATAGTCCCGATTTGAACCCGATTGAGAACATGTGAGCAAAATTACAAAAATTGATTCACGAGGAAAAAAAATAAAAACTAAAGAGGAACTTCGATATACGATAAAATTGTTTTTTCCAACAATTATTTTCCAACATTTCTTCTGATCGGAAACTTTTTCCACATAACATTTTGTTTTCTCTGTGGTTTCTTTTGGATAATAAATGAAAAATTTCGTCATTTTTTATATATTTACTTTATTTAGATACTACGTACGTACTCCATACATCTTGTCTGCATACAAGAACATTGTATAACTCTAAAACACAAATATTCTTTGTGAATTTTGTATAAGTGTATATGATCGGAAACGTTTTGCGAGGGGCTGGCATCGTTATGCAGGTGCTTGGGCGATTCTTTCAAATTTTGGCGATCTTCCTTGACATAAAGGTGATACATCTAACGTCTTAAATTCTGTGTCCTCCATCGATGTTTTATGTAAAATATTATACGGTGCACTTCTGCAAAACCTTTTCCAACATATTTTCAACCAGTTTGCCTTTTCTCCGTTTGGTATTTTTTCTTATGTTTCATTTCGTGCAAAACAAATTTATTTCTTCTACATTGTTTTATAACATCATAATAATCCTGTGGTGTATACAAGAAATTCTGTATTCGCAATGCCTATCACCTATGTCTATGGAAATTGGACTTATACCACTTTCAAAATCAATCGCTACGCAGTTTCTTTTATTGGTCAATTTTACATTGAACAAAGCATTGGCATTCTTTAAGATATTAAATATTAACTAGTTATATATAAAAAAATTACACTAAATTAATCACAAATTATGTGATATCTCATGTTGTAAAAAATGGAGTTACACCATTTTTAAAATTAACGATCCATTTCTTGTTGCTATACAAATCCGTCGATTCTAATAGAATCACAAGAATGATATAACGGTAAGAGAAATCAATAATCATAGAAATCGTCCGAATTCGAACTACGATGGGACTGCTATAGGTAACGATGTGTCAAACTTCGCGTAACGGATTACGGAAATTTCAAAGTTGTCCGGGCAGCGTATTTACGGATAGTAATATGTGCGTGGAAAAGTCAATTTGTCAATTTCAATCCGACGTTATATTTCTCCTGCGACATTGTAGACAGGGAATTTATACTTTACCAGAGATTTCCGTAATAAATCGTTTTTCCAAGAAAACGAATTACACTTCAATCAATTACTTTTATGACACGCGATGAGTTTTCTCCTTTATTTCCCTGAATTTATTGCGCTTATTACATTGGAAAAAGTGTTGATTGAATTTGTTAACAAGCGACGAAATATAAAACTGTTCATTCATCTTTGGATCTTGCTGAAAATTCATTTTTATTCATCTCGTTTTAATTTTAATTGCGTAGAGAATTTAATTTGGTGCATAATGGAAGAAGATAGGGAAATGTACCACAATTTACATAATTATTCAGAATCTGGTTTGGAAGCAATCTTAACATAGAAATAGCGTTCATGAATTTGTTATCTGTAATAACGATGATGAAATAATTTTCAGTAATGTATCGAATATATTGAATTTAGGTTGCTAGAGATTGAAAGGGACACTAATTGCTGAGTTTCACATAATATTGACGATGTTATAGCGAAAATGTAAAATAGTGTTTTGAAATACTAATGATACGAGTTGTAGCACATACGTAACTGATTATACATAGGATTATTTATAACTTCATTTATCAATTTTTTTTAGGTACTCCTTCTAGATGCGTTGATTTTTTTATAGTGTGAACATTTAAATTAATTGTTATGAATTAAGTGATTAGATAACAGTATTTAAACTTTGAGTCTAAATGGTCCCGTGCTCCGTCATTTGAGGGTTAATAAGCGTGTGATTCGTCGAAATTATTTGGAAAATCTAGATACCTTCACCATTAATTTCTTGAGCACACGGCACTAATAGAAATAAAACACTTTTTCCATTTTCCTATACGTTCTATTAGAACGTATCGATAAGTTATTGTTAAATGGAAAACATTATTGACATCGTTGACTACTTCTTACTGTAATTGAAACGAGTGCTGAATTGAATGGCATAATTATGAATTATAAGCTGTTATTCTCGTCGTTCTTAATTACATTTATTTAGAGACAGTGAAAAAGAAGTTCGGTGACACGATCAATGATCCACTGGGAGAGTGACAAGTAGACTTGACATCCGATCGCAATTTGCGTGGAAGTTCTCGGGCGCAGTCGAGCAGTTTTGCATCCCTCAGCATTTAAAGACCGACTCGTACGAGGCAACGGTAATATGCAGGCCAACCTCGAGTTCCAATTGCGAGGGTGAATTGTTACCGCCGAACTTCATGAATCAATATTTTGCGCTGACCTTCTAATTATTGTCGTTATACCGCTTTCGCATTCGGAAAACAGAAATCATCCGAATCAATACGCTTCTCCTTGGAAACGTCGCTCAGCTGGTTGATAAATTAAGTTTGCACGTCTGGGTTTTCTTGAATAATCAAACTATGATATACCGGAAAGCTCGGTTACACAACAGTGTATGAAATGCGAGAATTTGAAGACCTATTTCGTAAGTTTCGGTAGTATTATTTCAAATACACAGTCATAGCAATCTTGTTAAGAGGTTTTAAATTGTCTCGGAACTAAATACTGCGCAGACCCAGAAAATCCGTTTTATCCGATGAGTTACGGGTTAAGGATTTAATCGTCTCAAATAAAAAGAATCGGCCAATAAGATAGCACTTTCACCACATTATTTGTTTCCTTTGATTTTGTTATTGCAAATTGAGAAAAATTGTAAACATGAAAATTACCACATAGTTATGAACCAGGCTAGCCCGACCCTTCTGCTTCTAAGATATTGAAACATGAAAATTTCGCCTGGGTACCTAAAGACCCAGGTTGCCGGCGGTGAGATGATTACTATAATCTTGTTTCTTTGTAATTGGGACGTGAAACTTATTTTGCGGAAGTTATAAGTTACATAGTTAACGAATGGTCGATACCAAATGATTTGGTATCGTGAGAGTGATGTAACCAACCAATTGCAATGTTCATGCATAACCTACGACTTTTAATTGTCGACTTATTAAAGTTTCAGCTTTGAAACTTTATGAGAGTTGTAATTAAGCTATAGGCCTCCGTGAACGTTCTGAAAAGAAGGAAGTGCTGCCATTACGAAACGGAATGTCGACTACCGTAAAATTGACTTTCTTTCGTTCAGAATCTGGCGGTTTCAATTGCGTCGACAATTTTCGGTACGACGAGGTACCATTTCAAGTTGCAATTGTGTTTTCGTAAAATAAAAATTGTGTGCACAAGTTGCAAAATTCAAGCGGTACATATTGATTTATAACATGTCTCAATCATTTTAATTAACTGAGAATAATGCCGCAGGATTTTTCAATTTCTTAAAGGATTTTTCTTCTGCTCCAGAGTATACTAATAATAATTAATATAAGGCGGGTCAGATGATTGCGGGCGCCAAATGATTACTTATAAAAAAAAAAAATGAAAAAGAATATAGAATAACTATTTTTTTGTTCAAACTTGTCAGGAGATTCGGGATAATAATAGCCACGTATTATTATCACACTTAGTTATATTAAAATATATATATATAAATCACATGAGTCGAAGATGCATGCGTTTCACATGACCACGTGGAGGAGACTGCAACTCCTCAGAGGAGAAACAAACGACGCCGCTAGGGCACGACACGCCCCCCTCAACTAAGCGCTTATAGGGACATGTCGATAAACTAGATATCATTCATCATTTTCTTACACCCCTCCTATCGACATGTGCCTCAAATACAAGTGTCATTTAATCAGCTTTCAAACATAAATACAATCTAACTTAAACTTAACATTTTTATACATTGTTCATGTTTGCATTTACTTAACGACTTAGTTAGTATATCAGCGAGCATACGATCCGTTTGCAAGTACTTAATAACAATGTCCCCTTTTTCTACTAGTTCCCTATACGGTCGATTTTCCATTTCGCGTTTTTCATTTTCTGTTGTTGGACACATTTCCTTTGTGATTTTTAAATTTGACTCAATCGGGGTTGATACGCTTTTCGCATGTTCCATGTTAAACTTTTCGATCAAGTCTTTTATATATTTCTTTTGTGAAAGACGTATGCTTCCGGTTGCTCCTTCCCGTTGCACGTTGATTCCAAGTATATTATTAATTTGACCTAGATCTACTATTTTAAACGCTGATTTCATTTGTGATTTAATTGTATCGATTCTTTCGAGTTTCTTTGATGCCAAAATTAAATCGTCTACATATACTACTATAATAACTCTGTCTTCGTTCTTACCAATAACATATACGCATGGATCTGCTGCCGTGCGCTTACCTCCGTTATTTTGAATGTAGTTATCCAACTTTTTGTACCACTCTCGCCCTGATTGTTTTAGGCCGTATAGTGGCTTGAACAATCTGCACACACTTTCTTCGTATCCGGACTTGATAAACATTTCGGGCTGTTCCATATATACTTCATCGTATAGTTCACCCTGTACATAGGCCGACGTTACGTCCATTTGGTGTATGTGCATTTCTTCGTTTACTGAAGCAGCCAGTAAGGTACGGATTATCTCGTATCTCGCTACAGGTGCGAAAATTTCATCGTAATCGACTCCGTATTCTTGCGTATGGCCTCTGGCTACCAAACGTGCTTTGTATTGTTCAATTTGGCCATCCTGATTTTTCTTCGTCCTAAACACCCATCGGTTCGTTAATATTTTCTTGTGGGTCGGTCTTGGTACAAGAATCCAAGTCTTGTTCTCTTGGAGGGTGTTGTACTCTTTTTCCATGGCGGTTAGTCATTCCTCACTGTCGTCTCGTGCTAAAATATCAGATACGTTTTCAGGATCGGAGCGTCGTATATTCTTTACCTGATAAGTTTTCCGTGATCTGCCTGGCTTGCCGGTTCTTTCAATTTTTGGACGACCTGGTCCTCGACGCATTTCAGTAGCTGGTTCCTCAAATTGTGACTCACTCTCATCGTCGTCTTCATACATATTTTGAACATCGTTCTCTTGCTCCTCTTCTTCTGGCGTATCTGGAGCAGATTCAGGTAGAAAGAACGTCCCTCTCGCCGATGCTTGTGGAAACTCTATGTTTTCGAAGAATTTTACATCACGTGCCTTGATAACTACTTTGGTACCTGGTTTCCACAATCTATACGCTTTGCTCTCGTCCGAATAACCCACCAATATATAGTCGACGCCTTTTGGTTGAAATTTTCCTATTCTACGACCTTTATTCAACGCAATTACCTTACTTCCAAATGTTCGGAAGAAACCAACATATGGTTTTCGTTGCGACCACGCTTCGATCGGCGTAATACCAGCCAGACATTTTGTTGCGCTCCTATTTCTTAAATAAGTTGCGGTATTCACCGCTTCCGCCCATAAAGACTCTGGGAGGTTTACCTGCAACATCATACATCTGGCCATTTCAATTAAAGTACGGTTTGCTCGTTCCGCCACCCCGTTCTGCTGAGGTGTATATTCGGTACTTAATTGATGTATGATTCCCTCCTCCTTGAGGAATCCTTCAAAATCCTTTGACACGTACTCTCTTCCGTTGTCCGTACGCAGTTTCTTTATTTTTCGTCCCGTCTGTTTTTCGACCTTCTGCTTGTAGACCCTGAAAGCTTGAAAAATATCAGATCTATTTCTAAGCATGACTGTTTCCGTATATCTGGTACAGTCATCTATAAAAGTTGCAAAGTATTTCGCACCGCCGAGTGATTGTGTCTTCATCGGACCGCAAATATCGGAATGAATTAGGCCTAAAGTTTCTCTCTCGCGAGTTGTCGATGGTTTGAACGGCTGACTATGGATCTTTGATTTCGCGCATATTTCACAATTAATTTCATACACGTTCGACGCAAAATTCATGCCGTGTACCATTCCTTCGTTTTTCATTTTTCTTAAATCGCTAACATTTAGATGCCCATATCTTTGATGCCATTTATACACATCTTTTCCGCGGTTTTCGTTAACTAATGACGCCTGCTCATTATTTTGGTTTATCACGTACAGCTGATCGCGTTTCATAGCCGTGAGAACCGTTGAACCATCTTTACGATTGATCGTTGCTCGATTTTTATCAAATGTGACCGAGTAACCGTGGTCAGTAACCCTCGATACAGATAAAAGATTGTTACGCAGTCCTGGAACACATAATGTATCCTTTAATTGTATACATTTGGTAGTATGTTCGTTCAACTTAGCGTTCAAATTGACATCGCCCGCGCCTACCGATTTTACAAAATGTCTCGCGGCCGTATATACTCGCGTCTGATCCTTATCGTTAAGCGTCGCGAAGTTTTGCTCGTCATTGCACATGTGCCTCGTAGCACCGCTATCAATGTACCAAATTTTTGATTTTTCGATCGGTTCGGTGTTACACGCAATCGCGGTCATCGCATCACTAGCGTTACTCGCTTCCCTACGTTTCGATTTACAATGTCGACTCAAATGCCCTATTTTTCCGCAATTGAAACACTTCCCGTTAAATTTTGGTACATGTGAATATTTTCTCGGATCATTTTTCGATTTTTCATAACATTGCTTTGATTGTTTATAACGTCCCTTGGTTAACAACGCGTCACTCTTTTCTTCATCATCGTTCGTTTTCGGCACTCGATCGTTCTGTCTCGCTTCCTCTTCAATAAGTTTTAACTTCAGCGTCTCCACTGTCGGTATTTCGTCCCGTAGTTCCATCGCTATAGTGAAATTTTCAAATTCCGTCGGTAATGAACTTAGCATCATTATCGACAGCAATTCTTCCGGGATGTCGATTCCTGCCTCTTTCAATTGTTCTGCCTTGTGTGTGAAATCCGTTACGTATTGCGCCATTGATGAACTTCGTTTCTTTTCCATTTTTAGTAGTTCCTTGTACAATGCTGCTTTCCTCACCGGACCACGGGATTCAAATGCTTCTTTGAGACCGTCCCACGCTTGTTTCGCGGATGTTGCCTTTTTAATATAGTTCAGTTGGCCATGCGTTACACTTAAATTTATTAGTGCTAGCGCCTTTCCGTCTTTCTTTGTCCATTCCTCCGAATTTACGTTTGGCTTTACTTCGGTGCCGTCAACGTATGCCCACAGATCATTGAACACTAGAACACTTTTCATCTGCACCTTCCACAGATCGTAATTTTCGGCAGTTAATTTTTCGATACTCGCGAGACCCGACGCCATCGTCATGTTTCAATATTTCCGTAATTTAATTTCAAATAACTCGCGGTAGCTTTGAAACTCCTGGGCCCATAACCTGTCAGGAGATTCGGGATAATAATAGCCACGTATTACTATCACACTTTAATTAGTTATATTAAAATATATATATATAAATCACATGAGTCGAAGATGCATGCGTTTCACATGACCACGTGGAGGAGACTGCAACTCCTCAGAGGAGAAACAAACGACGCCGCTAGGGCACGACACGCCCCCCTCAACTAAGCGCTTATAGGGACATGTCGATAAACTAGATATCATTCATCATTTTCTTACAAAACTTAATCTTCTAGAAAATCTAATTTGAAAAATCGCTTTGCACATACGCACTTGCGGATAACACAAGATACGGATAATGAAATTAAAAAGCGAGAGTTTTAACCTTTCTTTTTGTCATTTCAAGTAATAGTAAAATTAAGAAAAAGCATTTTAATCATTGTGTAGAATACCAATCCCATTATCATCTAAAAAAATTCTTGCCATTTAGTGCAATTTTAAAAAATTTATCCCCACGAACCAAATTTTCAAACTTGATTTTCTCGAAGACTAAATCCCTAACTAAGTACAGGTTGGTTGGATACACGTTGGTTGTATCACATGTTGTATTAAGCCTTTATCTCAATTAAATTATTGACTATAAAAACAGCGTCTTGCAGTTATATCTAAATTATTGTACATAGTTTAAATTTCTCGAGGATGTTGCTTGTTGTGGACTCATATAATTCCATTCGCTTATTTTTCATTCGAAAAGTGTCGCAACCACAACGTCGTTAATAGATTAAAGATTTCCGGCAAACTGAATGAAAGTAGCTTGAAAAGAAAAATAGTTTCCTTGAGAAATCTTACTCTCCATCCAATTTACCAAAATAATCCGACCGGGAATTTCGGTGGCCGGGTAATTCTTAAGCAACATTATTTAAGAGTATAAATAGACGGCGAATAAAGATGCTCGCGAAAGTCAGCCTTTTCAGAAGTAAATCAAAGAGGAAATTTAGGTCCGCAAAGCTTCAATGATTCTTGCCTCTTCTCGTTATGTACACACTGCCGCTTCCAGCAGCATTTCCTTTATAAGAAAATCGAGGAATAATTTTTCGTACGTAGTTTCTATGTACGAAGTATCAAACATAATTTATTTAAGTATACAGCATTACTTTTTTCTTTTGGTAAAGGCAATCTGAACCAATGTTTAAAGTTTCATATAATTATAATTAGTACATAGAACCCAATAATAATAGTATATTAATTACAAGATAATATTCTGCCTTGACTTTACGATTACCGCAAACGATCATGTTTATTTTATGCATAGTATGCCTATGCTAAAAATTCTTAGAATAATAATAATTAACAAAATTATCATAGAGTTTGTAGTAAAATTGTAGGGTGGTGTTTATATTCCATACTTAATGACCTAATGACTTTAATGACCTACGAGGTTCAGGACTGAAAACGCATTTAAGTATAAAGCTACAGTACCAACTGTTAACGTCTATTTTTAACAGTTATAATGGTATCCATTTTTTTAAATTGGATTTAGTAACTATTTCTTTACATGATTCAGTAAGTGCGTGTAATATGTAGACAAAAATTAACGTTTCTTTCCTTTTAAATATAATCGGTATTGAAGTACAAATAAAATCGTATATGTTGTTTCGCATATATTATTGATGTATACATATATGGTGTATGTGTCTTTCGAATCTTACCATACAATGTACGATATAGTTAGTCTACAATTTTCGGGTTTCAGGTTTGACTAAATCTCATTTGCACATGTCGCTTTAAGAATAAATGAAAGCATTTATCGAATATTATTTTGAAAATGTATTTCCTAAAGGAAATAAGATTAAAATCTTATTGAAAATACAGTTTAATGCCGCTGAACATTGGACACATGCGATATATGTATTTACTATCCGTTTTATGTCTATGATACACAGTATATTTATAATGTAGTGTGATATTTACCATCTTTTTATAATGTCGTGATTTTAAAATAAATTTTACGTTAAATTTTGTTCTTATTTATTCACATAGGATCACCTACAGCTCGCTTGTACTACGAATTTCGGCTCACCCTGTATAAAGCATAACATCTTGAAATAACCGATTATGTTGAAAGTGTGTTTTAAATTTACTTGGTTTCTGTAGGATGTCCGAATAAAAATTGTGAACCCAATTTCTCAGAAACTGTGTATATTGGCTTTGCATCTTACGCCGAAACACCGACGATATTATCTGAAAATTGCATAGTTGCCTTGGGATTACCGAGCTAGGAAAGTTGCAGAGTACCCACTGTTCAAACTTTAAAAATGAAGTTTGAAGTTCCACCATATGTCTGGTAGGAAATTTTTACGCAGACATAGATAAACTAATTGGAAGTGTACTGAAAATAGCTGAAACAGGAAACACTTGTAAAATCTGTTTTATAGAAAAGAAAATGTGTAACATCGACGTTGCGATATTATCATGGAAATATGTTACCGAATAACATTTATGAATATTTGTAGCATCAATATTACATAAAGCTAGATGTTACAACGTAGCTTCGTTGTTTAATTTTTCGTAATCCATAAATCGAGAAGAATGTTAGGTGATCAGGAATTTTCTGCCAACATTGCACATATTTAATCCGTACGAAAATAGGACCGATCTTTCAAAGCCATTGAATCGGACGTTTTGTTCGCTACAACGATAAATCTGGTGACCAGGCAGAAATCCGAAGAAAGCCCATTCGTAAAATCCTTTGAGTTTTAGCCAAACGAATGCTCATTTCAAAAGAGTCGCGTGCAGCAAATATAAAGTACCGCAAATAATTATTCGGACAACAGAGTTTTTACATTTTATAGTAAACTCTCCCCAATTGTTCTTTAGCTTGTAAACAAAAATTAACAATTTGGGAAGAGGAGATGGGTTTATTCGAGCTCCACAACTCGCCGATTGTCGACAACTATAAAAACGAGGCGCAAGGCTCGAATAATCGTATCTCCTTTTCCTAAATTGTCCATTTTTGTTTACAAGCTGAAGGACAATTGGGGGGAATTTATTGTATTATATTATCCAAGAGAAGAGAATTCTCCATAGTCCAAATACGTTTTACATCTAATGAGTTCAATTTAAGAGAAAACGAAAATTTAAGTGTATTGTAGGCACTGTAACTAATGGATAAAGTAAGGTGTTTCTACTATCCGAACATTCGTGTTACTGTATTTAGTTTGTACAATCGAGGTATCACAGTACGTTAACAAAAGAATTAAGGCTTTATAATTATTTCTAGCAATTAGTGTTTTATGGCTTCCAAGTTCGACACCCTTGGGTTTGAAGCAATAAGGAATGTGAGCAAGATCTCATTGAAATAGCCTTAACACGATTCTACAACCCGGTATACACGCGAGTATCGACTTCAAGATACTGCCTGACTGCCTGCTATTGTACTGTCAAAATTGGTCTAAAAATGGCAGTGGGTATGTGCGTAGGTGCACCCATTATCTGATTTCTTGGAGACGTTATACAAGTCGTTGCAGCAGTTCGAAGTGACGACTGTTTTCCTTAATGAAAGGCCCTTTGTACTCACGTATGTCTCTGGGAAAAGGTTAGGAGTCACGAAAGGGAAAATTAGGCAAATCTCCGTACATAACAAGATTACTATGTGGCTAACGTAGAGTTTGTTAAACATTTTTCTAGCTCGCAATCGATCGGAAAGTAGATCCACGTCACTAAGGAATAGAATCGCGCCTCGTTCTAGTTCGTCACGAAAAGTTTTTCAATGATTTTTCCGTTCTTGTTCTCCTCCGTGTCCCAAGCGGCCGGTACGACGTGTCTCTCGCATGGAACGCAACTTTCGAGGGTGGAAAAGTTTGATATTGCCGGACTTCCCAAATCGACTGTTTTCTGACATCCCCGATGCAAACTGCGTGCGCGCGCACGTACTCTAGCCACTCCACAGAGAAAACAGAAGTTAAGAAACGAAATCGTTTGGCTGAGCGCTGCGCTACGCCGCGCACACATGTCCAGACTGAGGAGCTACATAGTTGTTCATTTCATAAAAAAATCATATCCTCGTATCGAAGTTTATTGTATGTATTTTGCTTTCTAAATTCTAAATTTATTAATAATTGTAACTGGAAACAGTGTTTAAAGTTCAACATTTTACAAATTTCATTTCTCACCAAAAACTTGCTTGCTCTTTGTATAATTTTTTTTTTAATTAATCCCTTGCCGTACTTTGTCGAGTCTGACTCGTGATGGAGATTCCAGTAATAATCTAGCAAGTATGGATATTACCGTTCATTAAATTCGGAAAAAGGTTCTGTTCTCTTACCATTAGTATTTAAGCGCTGAAGGAAAAGTGGACAGATAGTAAATATAAATTTTCTTCTTCTGCCTAGAAATGATTAGAATCGAAGAAGTTGTAATCATTACATCTGTGATGAAAATGGTACGGCAAGGTAATAAGTAATAATAAAGTAATAATATTTTTGTACATTGTGAATACACCTTGGACTAACAAACATTGTTTATAATTTATTTTTAAAAAAGTACGAATGCGAAGTATAGAGAATCGTCTAAATTGTC
The DNA here is from genome assembly GCA_028455555.1 of Augochlorella aurata. Taxonomy (NCBI): domain Eukaryota; kingdom Metazoa; phylum Arthropoda; class Insecta; order Hymenoptera; family Halictidae; genus Augochlorella; species Augochlorella aurata. Next base: position 247,529 of record CM052168.1, on the reverse strand, counting down.
CATAATTGACGAAGAAAGGAAATTATTATTGTTTAAAACGATTTGTCGCTGGAACTGCGAGAGGCGTTGCGAAGCTCTCGTGGCTAGAACATGGTCGCTGGAGGTGAGACCGTCAACTGTTTATGTTTTAAGAAAGAAGGAGGGAGAGGGAGAGAGAGGGAGAGAGAGGGAGAGAGAGGGAGAGAGAGAGGGGGAGAGGGAGAGAGAGGGAGGGAGAGGGAGAGGGCACAGATTGCAGCATTTATTTTATACGCATTAACCTTTTATATTATAATTCTTGTTTTATTTTCTTCTAGGTGTTGTTATCTGCATATTATGTAATTGTATATTTACGTAGTGTATTGTAAAGTAATCTACTATAATATTTACTATGTACATTACTGAAGAATATTAAATAAAAGACTTCGACAATAGTAGATTGTTATGTTTGCTTAAAGCATTTTATAACATTTTTTTTTATAAAAAATTTAGGTCACCTCGATATGTATATAATATTTTATTCAATAATGATATAGCTGACGTCAAGATGTGTCCAACGAGCTACGGAATGTGATTTTTAATTCTTAAAATAATGCTAAAATAGGCGTGAACGGCTCATTCTTCTATGTGGCCCATCATGCGCCGTGCCGCCGCGCATCGCGCTGGTTCCTCGCGTGTTCCGACTTTTCTCAGCTATCACGTAGTGAACAGCCGCGGGTGGAGTTTAAGGTCAGGTTAACATGAAAGCGATTTGACTGAACGGCCTTGGTGCAGTGTTCGTTCCGACATAGAAGGAAAAATTACAAGCTTCAACGAGCATCGAATTTCGTTTTAATTTACCTGGAAATGCATTTGATTGCTCAAGCTAACGGACTCCGGTATTGCCCTTACCGTGTGTCGCGTTTTGTTCGTCTCTTCTTTTCTACTTTTGCCTTTTCCTTTTTTTAAATCGATCTTATCGTAATGCACGCTAAATGGAAATTTAAGAAAAGACTTTTTAAATTGGCAATTACAGCATCGTGGCAGTACGGATTACAAGTGTTTTTCGTTTAGCTAATTTGGTAAAGTGGTCCATATACCGAAGCGAACTCGATTGTATGAGCCCTGCTTACGCTTCGAATTTTCTAACACGAAAGATAGGGCTGTCATTTATTCTTACAGCGTCTCTAACGAAACTTTGACTTTTAAGAACATACTAAATCTATAAATAGATGAAACTTTGAACTCGTTTTTTTTTTAAAACAGTCCTTCCAAAGACGGCTTCGTGTATGTTTTCAGAATTAACGAATCGACTAAGATGAATTTGGCGATATACGTTGTGATGCGTAGCTCGGATAATCAAGATTTTACTGTACCTTATTTGTTGAAGTCGGTTCGACAGTATTGTACGTTATCGAAGCCATTTTTTTACACACATTGCAATTACTATAATAATCATTGTTGACTTTAATGTAATTAATTGCTGCCTGAGCCCAATAGAAATAGATGTGAAATAACCTATTTGAAGGGTTAATACACTAACGCAGTAGTTATACAGTTATCCTAGCAGCAAATAGTTTAATTTAAAAAATTTTGATCAGGACGATTTTTTGAGAGTCTTTGTTTCAGCGATCGAGAAGATGTAGGATTTATTTTTATTTAACCGTCGTACTACATCCGGGTTTTGACGGATCCAGAGCTCGAAGGCTGTCTTGACCGTTTGATAGAAATGTAACAAATGATTACTATGTAAAAAAGGTACGGTAAGATAATAGTAATAATAATAATAATGATAATAATAGCAAAATTTTGATAACGCGTGAACGCCCAACCGTCGATACTGCGAGGGTTAAACAAATGTTGAAGTAAATAAATTTCTGTAAATAAAGTATATTATCAACGAAAAAATTCTTTTATTATTCGAACAAAAGTCTTCGTGTTAATTCGGATACGAGAGATCCTATCTATAGCACTATATATATGCGTATAAAATAGAGGCGTTGAATTTACAATATTCACCAAGCTTTATGATCAATACAATAGGCATTCATTTAGTCATAAAATGGTTGAACGAACAATTGTATCCTATACAAAACGGGTGATTTTGTGTTAACAAGCTCTCTGACGCAAGAGAATAGTGAAGAAAAGGACAAGAACAAAGGGATTTCTATTTTCGTCGCGATATAACGCTGGAAAGTAAATTGAGTTTTCTGCTTACGCGATGGAACATAGACGTTTGGAGTTCTTACGATCGTCGAAAGCGATTGTATTCAATAATCTTAAACCTCCAGGGATCGAGTGAAATCATCACAAATCATCACAGAATGGCTTTATAATCTCCATTATTTAAGTACGCTTCGTAACAAATGGAAAGTGTATTCTACGTACTATGTACTTTTGACAATTATAAAATTATTTTGTTCATTAAATAAATGACAATAAATATTTTGTTGTAATGAATTTTGGATCATTTAGTTACTTCAGCTAAAATAATGTTTTAAATATTAAAATTGTTAAAAATATTCGTAATTTATTGCCAATTTACCAGGGTTACGTTATCGTTTTCAAAAGTTTTAAGGGAGTGTCTTAATTATTGAAGATTTTTTCAATTACTCTGTCTTTTCGTAAATAATTATTTCTGCTTTATGACACTAATGTACAATTTAAGAATAATGTTTAGAAATGTATAAGTAAATCCACAAAATTTTATTACGTTTATTACCAGAATATTTCCACGATATATCCACGAAACAATTCAAAAAGGTTTAAGGGTCGGTTGGCAAAGATTGTTTAAATACACTTTTTAAAATGGAGTTACTTTACTGCGAGGTATGTATGCAATTTAAAAAGTTGTTGAAAGATTTTTGCAGAAAATTATGAATATTGTTTTCTAGACGTTACTTACGTGATCCTGCAATGGAAATTTAAAAGGTACATTTTGTAAAAATGTCAATACACATAATGAAATTCGGAATTGAATATCGTTGCTATTAGTTGCTATTGGGAACTGTCAGAAATAATGTAGATTCAAATCCTTTAAGACTGTTTCTCTATAACTTATTACTTCTTTTTGCTGTTAACAGTTATTTTAAGATGCTCGAAGTATATTTACGAATTTTTGGATCTCAATATAATAAAATATCTAAACATGACAATCGTTTAAAATGATTGGATTATTCACACCTCTTGTATACTCTATAGAACTTTGTATACGATGTGTACAGCAATGATTAAAATGATGGTGTAGCATCCTGCATATCCTCCACGTTGCGAATTTCATTGCGAAAAAGACTTTAAAAAGCTTTTTCGACACGATTGAAAGCGATATACATCTTCATCCATTTGTGGAGCAGAGTCATGATATCGTCAATCTTGAGCGTATATATTCGATTCCTGTCTAGTCAAAGTGAAGGAAACAATCCGCCATTAGCACAGAACACGTCGTGTCAGCTCTTCGATTATAGGAACATTGATACGCGCGTATCCACGTCGAGATCTCTGTGCTCTCGGAACTGTCGAGTTCGGATAGCCCCCGGTATGTCCCGATAATTCGTTCCGCGACCAACCGCGGATACAAACGACATGATTTAATCTGTTATACTCGCGGCAAAACTGAACCGAAGCTAACCTCGATTTCAGGCCAACAGCACGCGATAAAGCTATCGATATTTCAAGCATCGTGCGAAATAATCCATATCACTTAACACTTTTGGCAACTAACGCTGGTCAATATGAATTCTATCGTAAAAGGCGTTTAACATGACTCTTACGCTTCCTCTGGCACTGAATACGAGTACGCAACTCGTTTCTCTCTGTCGTCCTTGATTGTCTTTTTATTATGCCACGAATAAGCAATAAATAAATGTTACACGTCCCTATTTCACGTGTATGTAGATACAGGTGTACGCGTGTAATAAGTGAATTCATATCTAAATTCGTGTAATTGAAATACACGGATACACGTCTACACATATATTTTTAATACACGTTGATATAATGTTTAATAGTGAAGCAATTTTTCGAAAAAATCAAATTTTCAAAATGAAACATATTGTTTTGCTTTTACCATGAAAGCTATAAGAATGTTATATGAATAGAACGGTTCTACAGTCGCTCGCGAATACTCTACTGTATTAGCTTATAATATTATGAGCAATATTAAGAATTTATAAAAATAATTTCCCTATCGTTACATACTCCTGCGATCTTGCATTATAGTAGCGGAAGACATTTGTGTTGGTGTGTAACCTATTTGCTATTCAAATTTTTCTTGATTTGTATTGAATTACGTTTGCTATCTTATTTCGTATTTTTTCTTCCGTCGTTTTCATATCTACTTAGACAAAATTTTGTTGGTTATTTGGATGCTAATACTAATAAGGCACTCTTAGATCATTATTGTCGTGATATGCCTATTTATTGCAGTTAATACAAAAAATAATGTCAAACAACGTTTACCAAATTAGGACAACTATGTTAACGGTAATTCAAATCAGTGTATATGTAATATTGTTCAATGTGGTTGCTACTGATTTCATTGCACTAGATATTTGACCATTTCGATAAAGTCGTTTTTCAATTTTTCGCTATTTCCAAACTTGTCCAACGCAAGCCATTGTTTGAAATGTAGTAGAAGGGGGTAGTCAATGGGTGCCATGTCAAGGCTGTAGGGCTGAGTGGTCGAAAATTTCCCAGCGACATCGGTGAAACTCTTGTGCTGTCATCGAATGTTTTAAATCGCAGATGGATGAATTTTTATTCAATGAACATGAAAACCTAGTAAAAATGTCAAAATATGTTGAAAGCAACGATGAGTATGTAGAAAAATAGAACTGCCGACTTGATTTCATTGTAATATTAAAATATTTCATCATCTCCAGTTATTTACAAAACGTGCATCGTATAAAATATTCATTATTCTAAAAGTTCGAAGTGAAAAACTATTTGCTGGTGTGAACGAATTACGTATATTTTACAACTTCATCTTGGCAGAAATGATTGATATCTTTTTTCAACTGATATCTTCCTCTTCCAGCCATGTATCACTCCGCTAATTATTATTTTCAAGTTTTTAAAGCATTTATAGTATTTATCTTTAACTTGTAATTTGTCCGTTTTTACTCATATCGTCTATTTATATGTGTTCTGTTAATGTAATTTGTTCTACTTATTTTTGTATATATTGTTTCTTAATTAAGTTATATATATTTATATGTTACTTGAAGAACAATACACATTCCTTATTTCTTCTTGCTCACTTCGTACATCAGACACACACGCGCGCGCACGCATATCCACTACATTATATTATTATTAATATCTTAATCTCAGTCTTGCAACCATGAAATTGGGACTTGGTTTACAATTCCTTCGTATATATTCATCTCGTCTCACGCTCTTTTCTTTCGTTCCCTCTTTCTCACTCTCTCCAGATAAAACCTATAACCTAAAGCAAACTATATTACATCCTATTTTATTTCATGACATTATACTAGCCTACATTATACTGTACTAATTGTAAATATATTACACTATGTTGTTTGCACCCTAACTTCACTTATCTTCTTTTCTTAACCTATTTAATTCACTATTTCTTATGTTTTTCCTTTGATGCCACTTTGTACATAAATTTTTATATATTCACTTTTGCCATATTATCTTTTTAATCCATGTTTATTTTTCTTTTCTTCCTTTCTCTTTTCAGTTTTTAAAGACATTCTTTTATCTTGCTACCCCTCTATTTGCTCACCAAAAATGTTCAATAAATAGATAAATATTATATGTACATTCGACAGCTTCTTTAAGTATTTAATTTTGTACTTGCAGAAAGGATGCAAAAACAAATAAAAATGTCTGGGTGAAATTGATTTGGTGTCAATATTATTTTTGAGAAATAGAGACAGTATCGTTATATATCTAATTTGATTGCTTAGCTAGGCTGGAAAACACTCCACTTCCTGGGAAAGATAACTGGACAGCCAGCAAAACAAGAAGAAACAGAAGAGAACTGACCTTCATCGAAAAAGGAACAAAAGTTGTTGAAAAGAAAGCGTCGGCGATGTTGAATGTGTTTCTGTAGCCGTTTGTGATCTCAATTCACAAAAGGTTGATGTATGTATTATAGTTGGTCTGTCAAGATTGTGCTCACATGTGCATGCCGAAAGTAAAGACAATGAACAATGTCATTGTTTTCGGCATCTATAGAACAAGATAGAAATAACGACCGTCTCTTGAAGATGAATTTTCTATACTTACCTCGATCAACTCTAGAAATATATTTCATTCATTACATGAATAAAGTAACTGTATTCCTAATTACTAAAAACGATAAAAAACGAAAGATTTTGGAATTGTCGGTGTAATAAATTAATATACTACCTCAAACTATTTCTCTTACATTAGCATGATAGATGTATACTGTTTTGTCTAATTATTTCACTCAATGAACAAAAATTTCGATTAGTTTGCATGCTCGCTGTTTAACACCTCGATTATCGCGTCATCCATATGTAGATGTCGAAATTATTCACGTCAGATTTGAAAACTAATTTTTACGTTGATCTGTCATATCTTCCCAATTTTGTTAGTGTTCGAAAATCGTAAGAATGTTGAAAAATAATTGAAATTGTACAGCTTGATTCCGAAATTTTAAATTGATTAAATAAAATTCTGTAGAAATAGAATATATTTTTTGTGTCTAAGTTTCATCTTTTTGTAAGAACTTTTGTTAAAGTTTCTCGAACTGTTCGAGGGTTATTAAAAAGCGACGGAAGAGCTCGGCGGGTTCGGTAGCAAACGGAAAGTTTGCGTTCGACCTCTTAAACACGTCACACTGGAAAGAAATGAGTTTCGACATGAAAAAGGCAGGCCGTTCGGAGGCAGGAAACAAGGATAAGACTAGGGTGAAAGGACAGGACGTGCTTCAGGAAGACTGTAACTGCATTGGCTCACGTACTCGTACATAGGTATATACAGCTGTTTTTATTGGCGTCTCCACGGGAAAATAAATCAATTTCTCTGTTCCCGTTACACTCACTGTAAACAATTTTATTTCGACACATTACTTTACGTGATTAAATGTATGGAACAACTCTCAATCGATTCGGTTTCCTTTGTTCGATTTATTAACCCTCGTCCGTTCCTTGTGTCAATCTGACACAGTTTTCACGGATAGAGAAGAAAGAATCCGTCCCATTTGTACTTTTGCACTCAACTATTTGCTAAACTGTAATTCGTTTAAAAAAATTTTTCAAATGAAACTTATCTTGCTTCGAGGTTTTGCTAGGTGGACGTGCTTCCGAGATTTCACGATGATTATGTTTTTTTTTAATGGAACTGTATATTTCTTTACCAGATATAACAAGATGTACCAAATTATAAGAGAAAGCGATTAAGCAGAATGATGTTTGTTCTTATTTTAAGCTTGTTTTAGCTTGTTTTATCTCGGCTTACGACGAAAATTTTGAAAATGTGTTTTATAAATCTCGGTAACTTGTGCAAGGTGTCCCATTTGAATTTTCGCACACGATTATCTTCTAAACTATAGTTCAGTTAAAAAAATGTTCCAAATTGAACTTGTCCTATTTCCGAGGGACGTGCTTCCAAAATTTTAGGGTCACATTCTTATATAAGCGGATAATGCATTTCAAGGTGATTTAATTGACTTAAATACATTGGTTTTTGAAGGTCTTTCAAGGTCATTTAATGCCGTTAAAAGTTTACGTATGTTGTACAGTCAAAAATTGTTCCTTATCTAGCATCTACACTGATTAAACTCTTGTAAAGCGATCTTATAGGAACATCTTGTAAAGCCTCACAAGAAAATCTTTAATGATGTTAAATCTGAAGATCTGGCTGGAATGTTACATTCTCTTCCTAAGTGCGAGTTCACGTTATGTTCACATGCAAAACGACGAAATAGGGTAGATGTACCGGTTGTGGCTAATGCACCATTTCTGGCCGTCAGTACTATTATTCATATTTTCTTCTTTGAAGTTGGCTACAGTCCGAGTGATCAACAGAACTTTAAATTAGTAAATATTTCATACAATTCATAATTAATAAAAAAGAACACGCAATACAAATAAACAAGAAAAAAGCAGAAGAAATGAAGAAAAATAAGTTAGAAGTAAAAGGAAGGAAACTGGAAGGACAGCAATATACGAAGAATGAAAGAAAATATGGAAGAACAATGTGAACAAAATTTGTTAGAATAAGTAAAATAGAACTACTTTTACGTTAAAATATTACATTATTATATATTGTATCAGTAAGATTTTCTAATACTAGAAAGTAAAATATAGAAATGTGAAATGTTTCGAAAACTATGCTGCATTATTTTTGTACTGCAATAATTCTTCAATCATTTTCTTACTATATTGCAAGGTAGATAACAAAAATAACGGTATTAACTAATCTATTAAATCTTATACCTTCCTTACGTGATATAAGATTTTAAGAATATTTGCTTTGAATTTCCTATAAATCCTTAACGTGGTCACAACCGGTATATTTATCCTACCGTAAGTAGATAAACATTTGGGACGTTTGACGAAGATTTACCATTGAGTAAACTTGCATGAGCTTCAACGATCAAAGTATTCAGGGTAATGAATTCACCTTGAAATGCACTATTGGCATATATGAAAAAATTATCAGTTCCATTAAAAGAGACCAAGATCACCCTGAAATTTTGGAAGCACGTCCCTTGGAGACAGGATAAGTTTAGTTTGAAACATTTTTTTAACTAAACTATAGTTTGGAAGATAATCGTGTGCGAAAATTCAAATGGGACATCTTGCATAAGATCTATAAAATGCATTTGTGAAATTTTCGTTGAAAATTTAATTGCAATTTTATACAATAATGATTTAGCCGTAGCCTAGTGAAATAATTCCATTAACATTCCCATAGAAGTTAGTCCGCGCGGTCCAATTACAAAAAAGTTATCCCATTTTAAATGATGTATTGTACAAATACTTTCTACACCTACTGTATGTAATATCGGTCTCTACTTTTTAGTGCCTCTTTTTTCGACCTTTCAAAAATTCAAGTGTGATAAAATAAAAAGCAACGGAAATCGATAGGTCGCTCGTTCATGTTATTACGTTATCATGACAGTGTGATCGACATTTAAGAGATCGTAAGTGAACGTGGCGGCAAAAATCAAATTAACTGTTCTAAAGGTTCTTCAAAGCAATCGACTCAGTGAATGTTGTATATGTATACAATTTTGACTCCGTTATGTGCCCAAGTTCTTTTATAAATTATATTTCATCTGATTGACTGTCCAGAGTTACTAGACGGGTCAAAAGATCTTGTTTTTGAGTTTTATATGTATTCATACAAAACTTTACTTTTAAGAGTAGTGAACTTTAAAATGTTTTAGGATTAATCAGCAGAACTTTCCTAGAATGAATTTAATATCACAACACAAATAGTACAATATGCAACGATTACGAAATCTTAACAACAATAAAATATGAACATTCGGAGTACTGTTTAGATCGTACACAGTATGTATACAGTATACATTGTGCCCACTAATTTCCATCCACGTGAATTTTGAATAAAATCAATCTTCTCATTGTTATAAAACAACATATATCAGATGCTCTTAATGCTCGGTGATTTTAATGCTAATTTGTGTAGTTATATATGCCTTACTTTTATTTCTCTAAATATTCGACCACTCGAAGAAGAATCGAAGAATTTTTAAAAAACAAAAAAACACAGATCAATATACTTTTACGTTCAAGTAGGGTGCAAAATATACGAATTTAGACGTCCAAAAATGGAACAATATTTGAAGAATCAGATTACTTTATGCGATAAATTTCTAAATTAGATTAGAAATTTAAGTCACAAAACTGCTTCCTTAAGAACTTATTTATTCATCCTGATTTGAATGACTCGTAATAATGTCTTCATCGTCGCCTAAAAAGTTTTCTTACGTTTTCTGAGCCTTTGTTAATGTTCTTAATGCTCTTTCGTTGTATGTTTTTTGGTAATACTATTTCCGTTCCTTTTTACCGTGTAGGGAATGACTTTAGACAGGCTTGAACTTTTCTCACGAGAGTTTAATTAATAGTAAAATCCGACAATTGATATTCAGGACAATGTAATTACATCTATTGTGCAAGGAGACAAGGGTTAATAGTTTTAATAACGAGTCAGTTATGCTGACAACAATATGTGCTTATTTTTGAAAAGTGGAATGAGGCAGAAAATGTGCGATATAATTATGAGCGATATAAACATCCAAAATTGCCGGTTCTAAATCTGACAAATATCTATGCTAATAGCTACGATAGTTTCTAAGAACTTCAAATCTTTAGGGAGTTACTACGCGAACAAACAGCGTTACGCAGTCGAAGATTCAAACATTGTGAAAACTTGATACTTATGGGAATATGTCGTAGGACTACCATTTATCTCGTAAAATGTTTGAATGTTCTCTCACTGGGAAAATTACGGCGTAACGTGTTTCATACGAAAGTTTGTGGCCGTTCCGCTTTTGATAAAACATTATTCAAGGAAGTTACGTACTTACGCGCATATAGTAAATCAATGAAATAAATCTAATCGAATTTAAATGATTCCTTTTCGTGTTTTGTATTCCGACGTACGCGACTTCCTTGTTAATTACTGAATAAGGCATGCAAGATATTATAGATAAGGAATATATGTCAAAATATTTTGCGTAATTCTAATAGCGAAGATACATTTGATAATGTAAGTGCAATTACTGCGTGAATTTGAACAGGAAAGCAGCAGTGGAGGTAATAGAAATAAATCAATATCGAGGAGGAAAGTAGAAACAGCCTCGAAAAGGGATAAGATAAACAGAGAGGATAGAATTTATCGGATATAAATTTTATCGATATTGCCTTACTAGCGCGACCATTCACAAGACCTGAAAAAGTTAAAAAGCTGAAATGATACTTAAAGAGGAAAGAGTTATCCAGGATGTAAAGAAGTCAAAGATATTAGTATCCAAGAAAAACAGGGGAAGAAAGAAGAAAGAGGAATGGAAGTAGAGGAACGATATATTGAAGGAGGTGAAGGAATATAGATATTTAGGATATTTATTTCAGAAAATATTTATTCTGAAGTGAATGTAATTTTGAGTCTGAATAATAAAGACAAGTTATTATCACCCTTTCAAGCTGATTGTTATTGTTTGTTGAAATTTTAATTTGTTTGCCTTCGAGGTCATTCGAAGGTCATGATATATTAGATCGTGCTATAATGATATTCAATCAAAAATATAAAGTGCCATTTTAAAAAATGAAGGTGACATTAACAATTGCCGAAAAAAATTTTTTGGAAACATCGTGAAAAGTGTTACGTGGGATAGCCCGTATTTTATTAAAAGAATTAAAAACTGAAAAAGTTTGTGCAGAAACTTGCAAGAGGTTGGCAAAGTTTGAAAAGGAAACAAGACAAAAACACAAACTAGTAAAATAATACAAGAATGTTGAAAAGAGATAGATGCACAAAGAGAAGAAAATAAATCGAATTGAGAGGAAACGAGAGAACATACCTAAAGTTTATATGAAATAGTCTTATCAATATTTTATTTTTTGTGTTAAAATGATACTTAATATGTTTTTTTTATTTTTTAATGTAAGCTACATTTTTATTAGTCTCAAGAAAGTCGAACGAATTGAACAAATTAATTTTGAATATTTACAATAAAGCCACTTGTTTTTTGCAATGTATACTAAACTATAAAAAACAAGTGCCTTAATTATACATGTCGAGACTATTTATTCTTCACAAATGCATGTAGTACGTTTAATACTTGGAAGTTACGGCGAATAAAAATATTTGGATAGTTCGTGCAACGTGATAACTTCCTAGTTTTATAATTAGACATTGAATTTTATGCATTCACGACAAAAACGCGTAGATGCATTTAAAAGTATTAGACAAATCATTTCAATATAAGGATATCAACATCCTGTTTCCAACCTGTTACAATTATTAAAGAAAGAAATTACTGGCTCCTATTCCTTGGAATTTACGCTGCACATTTTTGTTTTGCCGAAGGTTCTGCAATCCATCTATAATATTTCTTACGAAAAGTCAGAATCTAATATTAGGAGCTGAAAGGAATGTCCTTCGTCCACAAATTAAACGACGCGAAGGGCCAGGGCAATCACCTGGCCGCTCCATCCGAATCTCTTCCACTTTTCAGATTTCCTGTCATCATTGACTAAGCCTTGCTAAGTTAAGCGCCAGCTAGAAGATGTGATTAGATGCAGCGGGCGCCCGATTCTTCTCGCCCCTCGTGTCGTTTAGTTCGTGGGTAGAGGCTATTCTTTTCAGCTCCCAATAGTACTTTCCTCTAGTATTCGTCAAAATTTATATAAAATACAGAACTTTACAAACCTACGCTGCTATTTCGTTTCGTTTACAGTATAGTTGCCAAAAGCTTTGTGTATGTTGCAGTTTGTATTCATATAAGAAAATTGTACGAATATTGGTTGAACCTATATTTATCAAAAATTAGTTTAAACAGCGACAAAAGTGTACAGTTCCATAAAACGGAACTGGTGCCAGACGCAAAAAGATAACAAAGCCAACAAAAACAACTTTTCCGAATAAACAAAATTCGAGGTTCCGTGTGGACCAACGTAGCATTTTCCTCTTAAGTTATCATCTCCGCGAATGGGAGAATGATTTGAAACTTTCGGTGTTTCAGAAACTTATGTATGTAAATTCAAATAGCTCGAAGGCGATGAAGATTCGCAAAACGGAATATTTACAGTTCTCGATAATAACGTATCCAATTTATGTTTCAGTGAGGAGAGTTTCTGAAGCCTGATGTATTTCTAAGGAGAACTAACTGTCACCTAATTGGACAGCCAAGTCTGCAAGGGTCGAATCGATAACGCCACGGAAACTCGAAGTACACGACGCTTGCCAAAATGGTTTTGGCAATACACGGGACGATACGGGGTTTTACTCCAACACAAAACCGAGAACGGAACGATGTGATTTTGGAACGCGTTCCGATACTGATTTCAGTCGGATGTATGGTGTTATTTTCTCGCGAACGATACAAACGTCACGATAAATAATCATTTTACGTTGAAACGGCAAACGGAATATACATTCGGCTCGAATACATTCTAATTTAACGCTGTCGTTACTTCGTTTATTCCGCCGGTAGATACCGACTTAAAACGATCATTTCTTGATACTTACCAGCGTATAAAGAATGGTTTCATATTTCTATCTTTAATTTGTTCAGAGTTTTATGTCGCTTAAATTATTGTTCTCCAACGTTTTAAGATTCAGAAATTTATAGGATTTAGTTTATATTTCGCAAACAATGTTATTAATTACTGTACAATTCCGTGTACATACCTCTTCGCGATGAAAAAATTCAGCGTCTGGAGAAACTAAGTTTTCGTAATAGTCCGAACTACGTGCACGCGACGAAAATAAACGAGTGCATTGGCCTCCAGGTCCAAGAGGGTAATCGATAATAAAAAGACGTCGATAAGGAGGAACTTTGCCAAATCGATTTCCTCGTCGGAATAAAAATAACATAATTTAGCAAGCAAAGAAAACAGCACAAGAAGGTGTTTCTCCTGCTGGAACGGGTTATTTCAGAATAATTTTAACGTTTGGTACAATTCCACCACTTCCTTGATATAAAAAGATGTCACAGTTTAAAAAGAATATTTTCTATCTTATCGATCAACGATTTCGATAAACTGTAATTTCGCTTCTTTTTCGATGTTTAATTTAAAGAAAGTAAATTCTGTAGACCGTTCCATATATAAATAGGATCTTTTTTGTAGTATATATACATATGTAAAGAGAGCAAAACGCTTTTGACATGCTAATTTTCCCGAACGATTTTCTATTGATTTTTATAATTAGGGGTTACGACAAAATCTAATTTCACAGCACGAAAGAGTGCACTTTCTCCCTTTTCATGTTTGGATAAGAAAATAAAATAGTGCTACGTGTCATGACTTATTTCCAGCGGTTCTCGACGCCACCAATCTCGTCGAATTTATTGCAGTGCAATGCAGCCGTTTACAAGAAGATGGTAGACATATTAACCCTTTGCACTCGAGTGGCGACTCTGAAGCGCCACTAAAAATTGGTACAATCTTTTTCAAAATATTTGTATATAATATCAGATTCGTTTATATTAATCTTTATTGAAAGATTGTTAATTTTGTAAATATTGTACTTGCAAATAGCCTCAATTTCATATGCATAAATCGCAATAAATCATATCAAAGAGAAATCATAAAACATGTTTTGGATTTCGAATTAAAATAGCTTCGAGCGCAAAGGGTTAAAACTAATAGTAAACTCAATAGAAATTCAACTTGCTTCAAATAAAAACAGGAAAACTAATTGTAAGTTGAAGCTTGTTATAGTAAATACGAGAGGCGTTGATGTTCGCCGACGATATTTTGGATGATATGATAATTACATTTTGGTCGAATACACTATTTAATTATGACAAATTCCTTATATAAATGAGATTATTAACACTTTAAACTTCTTTCAAATTAATACACGAATTTCACAGAATTTTTTCTGACACACAGGCGAGAATCGCCACTACCATTTCTCACGACTCTCTAATAACACCAGCGTATAGTGTAAACAAACTATATCAATAAAAATAACCACATATTCATTGATACATTGTCGCGTGGAAAAATTATTTTCTTTCCTCAATCGTCAACGAACTCTGTGTTCTAACGTTTTTCAATTGGTAGATTTTTCAGTCAGATGAATAGAATAAAACGTTTGACAAAATTAGTGTGTCTTAGATAAGACTTAGCAACATGTAATTTATTATTTAACTAGAAATATTTGATATCAATCGTTTTACAGTTTCAGAAGTCATGTTTTTCTTAAATGTCAATGTATCAACCACAGAATATCAGTATAATAACTATCACAGGTAACTATAGATTATATATAACTATTGCACATAATTGACAATTCATGACAAACGCGAAACCACATGAATCGGTAGCTCATATAACGAAGAAATAAGTTCTATACAACATATTACAATTCTTGGCATCCTTCGCCGCCCTTCCTCAAAGTCCAGACATAAATTTAATTTAACACCTACGTGCAAAAATGGGAATTCGTGAAAAAACACTTAAAGAAGTGAACAAGTTAAAATGTAAGCTTACAGACACCTAGAATATAGACAAATATAGATAAACAATGTTAGTAAAAGATTAATTTCTAGTATGTTAGAATGCTTGGAATAATAGTCAATTTGGAATAAAAAGAAAGTTACCTTGAATCTTTGTGCCATGTGTAGTATTTCATCCTGTGCTTCGAAAGCGTAGTGAATAAAAGTAAAAAGCTATAAGATATACGAGATTAGAAACTAATTATTATCGAGATATTCATTAATTAATCTTTAAAGTGCTGTTCATTACATCGAAGGTAAATCCGTAGGTAATGATTGAGATTATCAACATCTTGCCAACGTCACTGATCACGGTAATTACTGATCTTCTACGATCTAGTTTTTACTCGCCATTCGGTACTCCCTTTCATGTCAGGATAAATATGCGAACTGTGTGTATGCCTGAATTGTATCCCTTACTTGATACCAAACTACAATATTTTCTTTGAAAAAGATTCATGTAACAAATTGTTTACGAGTAAATTTTGGTCACACGGTTATATGACTCATCCTGTATTATTGATGACTTATGACTTATCCTTATTGAATTGTAAATTGACATGATTTAGTTATTGAGCGATATGAGAGAAGATGTGCTGCAAATTATCAGAGTTTTATATAGTTTATAGTATAATTTATGCAAGTGTTACAGTTTAATAGTGAACTTAATAAATTGTAATTATTATTTCATTCAGATAGTTTTACCAAGAAATCGCTATTTAAAATTTATGTTAGGACGCAAATACTTAAAAATTGAGAACTATAAAGTTAACTGTAGGTATCCAATGCAAAACGGAATGTATATTAGTCGCAAGATACGAATTCAAAGAACAGTTGGCAAAAGAATGGTCGTGTATGTCGATGTGCATTGTCTTCTTCAAAAGATTAAGTAACTGTGGTCTTTAGCAGAGCAGTATTCCCTGGCGGATAGGTGCCCTCAACTCTCATCTATATTGTACGAAGGTAATTAGAAGTACTGAACATTCATAGAACGAAGTCTGTTAAAATTTATCCAAGCTTAGAGCACAGATTCTAAGAATAGTCGGTAAGAAGAATTGTTTTAGGTTTTGGAACGAATCATCTTTTTACAAAGAACCGAGTGACTTCATTGTTTGACAATGCAGTATTCCCTGATGTTTAAGTCAGCGCGACTCGCTTTTACAGATTTAATTGCAGGTGTCGGACGCAAAGTAGAGCATGCTAAAATTTATACTATTTAAGTGGTAGCTCCAAAGATATTGTCCCTTGTTACGAATTAAGCGACATTGTTCTTCGGGGATGCGATATTCTCGAAATATTTCAGCGAGTGGAACTATCCTAACTATTTATTAAGTAATAAATAGAAGAAAAACCATAAAAATATGTAGTGTTACATTAATAAACATTCCAGACGAAATCTATATATTTTTTTAAATTTTTTAGTAGAAAAAATACACAATTGTGTAAATTGGTGCTGCTAATAAGCACCGATAAAATTTGTTCTTTGTCATGTTATCTAAGTTTTTTGTGTTAAATACGGTCCTGAAAGAAATCGAGTCTATACAAAGTTATTTACGATCGTTTGTTTATAAGGATGTACAGCTAACGCAATCCCTGTAATTTTTATTTTTTTTTTCGACTAGATAGCATGTCGAAACATTGTATGCTCGTGAGGTTGTCCGACCTAGTTAACCTTTTTATAACCGCATACTCCACCAGCATTTTGCTACGCAATTTTCACACGATAACAGTTGTGGCTAGTTAACATAATCCACGATTAAATTATAGTTGCAACGATAGTGACCCTTCAGAGAGGAATAAATGTTTGGAATATAATAAAATATAATACAATATAATGTTTTTAAAAAATGTTATAAAATGCTTGTCTCGCTCTTTTATACAGTTTTTAATGTTATGTTTGTAATCAGACAATAATAATATAGTTATTTTGTAGTAATTTTGTCGAATTTATATTAAAGTGTAATATTAGTAATTACATTAGTATATAGTACGTATATAGTACGTACTGCATAACTATACATATACCCACGCCTAAGATGTTAAGGACGGGAAAACGTAGAAACATTTCTTGTGCAGTTAGCGCGGATTTTTGTTCAATTAATATAAAAAATTTTGGTTCTTTTGAACTCTGAATTGACAACCAAATGGCCAAAGTTCCAATAAAAATATTGCGGCATTTAAAGGGGTAATGTAATTTTAAGCAAAATTACAATTGTTGCATAAAATCAAAGGTCAACTTTACAATGCCGATTTCAGGAAATAAAATTTTTTTTCCGTACACGTTTTAGGATGGTATAATCATAATTTTGAATATGAACTATTTTTACAAGTTTATTTACTTACTTTTGAAACCTCCTGTTTCTCTGATGCACTTTTCAAGAACATGGAAGATATTTTTGTTTCAAAGATCTGAAGAATATCATTAGCAATAAACTCACCCATTCTGTTGTGGATGCATTTATTGTTCGAAAATGTACGTCACGATAGCGACGTATTGACGT
This sequence comes from Augochlorella aurata, assembly GCA_028455555.1. Lineage (NCBI taxonomy): Eukaryota > Metazoa > Arthropoda > Insecta > Hymenoptera > Halictidae > Augochlorella > Augochlorella aurata. The sequence goes on along the minus strand of CM052168.1, from coordinate 229,877 downwards.
TGTGCAATGTAAGTACAGCTGATCTTAGGTCGATGACCGTATGGTGTAAGGGATACGATCGAAGGGACCTCATGTGTGGACAAAATTTCCTGGTTTAATAAATTGACCATAAAAAGGCCCGATTATGTTATGAAACGTGTTTGAATCTTGCACTATTAGCGTCAGGTTATCCCGAACTCTTTGCAGCATCTTCAGAGTAAAGGCGCTGCGGTTGCATACACGATACATAAATAATTAAAAATATTATAATATTATTGCTACTTCCGCAAGTAAGTAAATTTCGTAAAGTAAGTAAATTCCGTACGTAATTATTGTTAAAGAAGTTATCAGTGTTTAGTGATAGTGCAGTGAAAGCGAACGTTGGATTAACCTATCCGGATTATCATACATTGTACG
>CM052168.1:88126-229381 GCA_028455555.1 Augochlorella aurata | reverse complement strand
CTTTATTACGAACAATCGATTAACAACAAAATGATAGATACAATTCCGGGCTATAACAATTGGTGGGGGTTCCAGAGGTCCTCTCAATGGTGTGTCCTAAGGATCCGAAGACACAATCACAGCCGATTCCAATTCGACTACCTGACGTGAATCTTACTGGAGTCTTAATTCAAGCAGTCAAGCTGAAGGAAAATCCGGATCCTACTAAGCTAACTGACTGCACACTTCTGGACCACATTCTCGAGGACTCTCACCCACCGATACTTTAGTAGTACGCACTATTCCAACATTATCACGCTAACACGCAACACGCACTACTAGTCAAACAAGCCCTGATAATCACCCACAATGCAACAAGCCTATCTGTAATCTCAATGAACTGGTAAGAACGAACTAATGAACGAACAAGAACTGAAGAAATGAACGAATGAACTAATGAACTGAAGGAATGAACCCCGCATCCAAGTTTTCTACTCCTTATATAGTGCGTCCATGAGAGAAAACCTGATGCGGATTGGTGGATAGCGAGGTAGAAGGGGAAGCCAAAAAGCAGATGTCGCCCAACGCAGATAGCGGGAAAACCCAAGAAAAGTAGCGACACTACACATCTGGCGTCCCTAAAATAAGGTATTTTTTAACAAGGTCGTTGACGGACCCTTCGGAATATCATTAATGATATTCTTCAGATCTTTTAAACAGAAATGTCTTCCATGTTCTTTAACGCGGTTATTTATTATTAAAATGCCTTTTCGAAGCATTCGTTGAATTTTGTTTTGATACGGAATTATTCAAATAAAAATATTTTTGTTAACTTTCATTGTACACATCGCATAACAATTTCACATGGAACACATGGGGTGTGATGCACACCGAAACTACTTATTATTTCGAGTAAGAAAAATGGTTAAATATACTTCAGACATTCTGAAGAATATATTTTTACACGTAAAAGAATTCGGAAGTTTCACATGTGCTGACTTGTTCCTGCTTCGGGCGCGGTACGAACGTATTAATGTGGAACGTTAATATTCGGTCACCTTTGAAGATGTCTGTGTGATCAATTTTCAAATTGCTTAAACTGCAAGTTACCGAGTTCTACAAAACGCAGTGTTTAAATTTTTGGGGACACTTTTTACTTGTTGTCTAGCAATCTAGTCAGCCAAACATCTCAAAAAAATTCAAGTTAGTTGGTGCAATTTAATAATAGTTATTGCGTTTAAAAAGCTATCTGAACATTATTGTTGTTGACACTGTATTTAGTATGCAGGATTCTTTAGCTAAGGAAGGCCACCTCCATTGTTCTTGACTCCATGAAAAATATTTGTAGCGCAATTTAAATAATTTTCAAAGGGGAATATCATGGGACAAAATTTGTTTGTTTATCCAAGTTGTTTTATATTTTCTCAATATTCTTCTGTCGTACTTGTAGCATAAAGCATGCAATTTCATTTCCTAATGTTCAAGATCATTTGGAAGCCATTATGTAGGCGTATTCAAATGTATTCTTTAGCCTGCTGTAATATGCAACAGAAATAAAAAACTTTTCCCGCAGAAAAAGTTATGATGACTTTGAAAAGAAATAAAACAGCATGAGGAAAAGAATTATTCTTCTCTCACAAAATGTCCTATGAAAATTATTCGAATTCTGTTGCAAACATTTTTCTGTTGCAACATTAAAAACGATGGAGATAAATATTTATATTAATACTTATATGGAATCAAAAATGCATGTTTTCAAATAAATAAGGGTGTACATCCCCCTTAAAGTTGTAAAACGTTCGTCTAAAAAATTCTTCCATAGCACTTTTCGAGATAAATCAGACACACTGTATACTAATAGACCTAGTGTGGCACATATTTCATGTACATATATGTATGTCCTTCACCATCGAATGGCTAAAGGAATATTCCTGGAATTAGTCGGACCAACCATCAAAGGAGCTTCACACAAATCATAATTTATAGCTGCATTACCCGATGGCACATATGTATACCTGTGTATGTACATTAAGATCTACGGAACGTGTCAATTAGCATATCGCATATTGCAAAGATATCAATATCAATCTTTCAGGCTGCGATCCGGGAATGGTACGTTGGCACCAGTTTTTGCCAAGGGATCAAAAAACAGCTTTTAAAATTTTAATTGGATATCATTTTTAACAACAGCATTAAGAGACACGCTTCAAAACTACAGTTGAACAGTTTTCACCAAAGAGGTCAAAAAACGCCTTTCAAAATTTCAATCAAGGTATTATTTTTTATGCTTAATCATCACATTTTCTCGATTGATTTTTCAATTGTTTATACAATGATTATTAAATATAGTTTTTTAAAAACAAGTATGTGCAAAAAAGATCGGCACCAATGGTGTGGTATGTGAGCATCCGTGCGCGTTTCATGTACAAATCTACATATACATATGTATATTACTTAACAACAATAATAGTTTTTACTTCTAACTTTGCAACAGTGTTAAGTATCGCTTGAATTCCTCATTGTAACTTAACACATAAATTATTTAAAAATGTATGTATATAAATAGTACGGAGAATAGTAACTTTTGGACGGAATACAGTGAATTCTCTCCAATTATCCCTCAGCTTGTAAACAGATTTGGACAATTTGGGAAAAAGAGATACGACTATTCAAGCTTCGCGGCTCGTTTTTATAATCGCCAATTGTTAACAACTATAAAAACGATGATAAATAATCGTATCCCCTCTTCCCAAATTATTCATGTTTGCTAACAAGCTGAGGGGCAATTGGAGAGAATTTACTGAAATAAGAAATAATTGGTAATACGAAAGTCGTATGTACACGATTGATTTAACAAGCATAAACAAGAGGTATGTTTGATCAGTTCACACAAGGTTGAGGCACTGTATAACGTACCAGCTCCGTCTTTTTAGCGATAGACGACGAAAGTCCACAATATGTCTATAGTGTGGAATTACTTAAACAGTATTGCATACAAAAATAGATTTGTGTTATGTACAGTATATCAACGAATATGTATGAAAAATTTAATTAGGTAGTTGAATCTTTTTTTGCGTTTCCCTCAAAATATGTTCAATAGTTCAATAGTTCAAAAGTTTTCAGCACACTTAAATAATACCGTTTTCAGCGTATTTCATTACAATTTTATTAGTAGTTTAATTTCACATTTCTCATCTGGGAGTTTTATTTAGAAATTTAGAAACTTTCGTTTTTATATGGAATTATACCGTTTGCAAATATTTTATAACAGAGCTTCTCTCAATTGCGTTGGTTCCCACTTGAGAGAAAAATTGAAATTATGGTAGTTACAAACGATCGCAAACTCCTGTAAACAAGGGACTAGTGTAATTTTAGTACAGTGGAGAACAAAATTGAGTGGACACCCTTTAAAACGCATTAACTTTTTTAAAACTAGACTAAATGATTTGAATTTTTTTTTTAAATGATAGAGGGACTAGTCTACTGCACAAAAAACTTACGTCTTTTAACTTTTTTATCTGAATCTATAATGAGAATTTAAAAATGCGTTTTGTAGATCTCAGTAACATGAACCAAGGACGAAATAGAACACCGAGGGGATGATGGTATTTTGAAGATTTAATATCGATTCGCCGTTTGTTTTTAATCTCTCGCGGGAAATGCGATTGAGACAAACAGTTTCTTTGATTTAATTGTGGTATCGGCTATAGCGCTATATACATATATCAACGGTACACACCGGATTTAGAGTTAATTTGTCGAGTAGTTAATAGCTTTGAGAAAAAAGGGAAGCGAAGCATTCGGTGCTGTACTTGCTGTATACGTTTCTCAAACTTGAAATCCTTACACGTTCATCAGTATTGGAGATTCAAGGGTACGATTTTAAGGACACATTTACCAACACTTATTCTTCGGGGAAGTACGAAAGAATCGATTTCGTCTGTGTTACTGATTAGAATATCCCTTTAGCGTTTGACCTAGAAACAGCCTCCAGCCACTCACTCGTAGTGCTGTGCGAAGATGACAAGTTGATTAGTCAAAGGAATGCGGGTCTGATTGGCGTTCAATAGCTACGTCGCTGTTTAGAATCTAATGACTCTACCTCCTGTCACGAATATTTTTGTAATTAGTTGAAACGGTCGCGCGAACGAACCGGATTACTCGATGAACAAAACGCACGAAACTAGCGTATGAGTATTTCCCTTTTCATTACGATGTGCCGCTAGTTAACTTGTTATCTCTGCAGAAATTGCAGTGCATTATCATTTTGAGAATGGCCTTCCCTTCCCGGGGTCCGTGTTCAGACCTCGGTATGAATATACGAGTATCCGGTTTTCTCGATACTGATAAACCAGCTATGGTATCCCGAGGGCAACACTTTCTGCATTGTAGACTTTGTTGCATCCGCTATGGGACACGTGATTCATACAGGAACATTCATTGTAGGTAGCAATCGTCACGTGAAATTGTTATTCCAGGAGATGTTTGCTGCCAGTGTGAGTCAGCATTCGTGATGTCAGTATTTCGCGCTAGAGAAATCAGATTAATTCAACTCTTTCCTGTGTATGTCCGAGATATTTCCGGCAATGATATGTGTGATGTTATACATACGATAATAACCAGACTGTAGATTTTTATGGCAGGTATAATGACAATGTATAAATGAACAGAGTCTAATAGTATTTTTGTTTTATTTTTACAATAAGCAGCCTTCTAGTGGACGAAGGAAATTTTTCTTCAGTTCTAATTTTTTCATTTTGAACTTTTTAATCTTAATTTTTTAATCAAAATTTGTATACAGTAAAATGTAAATTATCTTCATTATCATTAACACTATTGTATAGATGCAGAATATAATTTTGCTGTTGCTGCCATGATTTGATCAATATTCTTCAAATTCTAAACACATAAAACAGGTTGTGGACAGGTTTTGTGAACTAGGATTATCCCAATGTAAATTAGTTTTTGTTTTATTACATAAACAAGTTTCAATTTTTCGAAATTTTTGCTCTATGTAACCGCCACATTGCATTGATAAACTTTTTTCTGTATTATTTTAGTTCACGAGATATCCACCTTTGGATAAATTAAGGTTACATTTTTTTAGAAGGAATACAAAGACCTGAATTATGGCTGCCACGATAAATTACATCTCACGTGAATTATAAAATAATTTTAACAATAATGAAGATAATTGTATAATATATAATCAAACATCTATACAAAATTGTAACATGTTTGGCCTATAACAACGGAACCATTCTTTACCTAAAAAATTGCTTCAAAGTGATGGCTTTGAATGGAAAGTTGGATCCAGAAGGGAACGGCCCCATTTCGCGACATAAATATGGGACATTTGTAGATGATGTTACGAATATTAATAGATTATTTAATAGAATCTATGGGAATAGAACAAATATCTGTACCCCTGACAAACACGTAAATCAACAAAGCCTATATAATTTTGCGAAGCAAACCTGAGTGGTATTTCGCTTTCGAAGTATTGACAGTTCACAATAAATGGCTTGAATTCTAACGCACTCTGTGGATATACATTTGTCTTCCGGACCCATATTTTTCGAATGCTTTGTAGACAATTTAAACTGCCATTAATTATTATGCATATATATGCATAATAATTATCATCCATATATATGCATATAAGGGAACGATTAATTTCTCGTTACATTTAAGAATTTTTCTATTTACGGAATCACGTTTTATTGCGTTCTTATGATGCTTTTAAAACACCAAGAAAATTATTTCAATTTTTTGATATTGGATTCACAAATTTTTCTGTAAAGCTTATGAAAGAGCTCAAGAAGATACAGAACGAATGGAGATCAATGTTCGGTAAAATAAATCGTTTTAGATAAGATATCACAATATTAAGTGTTTGGTAAAATGTATTAAAATTACGGAAAAACGAAACAGTGACTTTTTATTTGAATTTTTGTTTTTAGTTTAAATTTTACTGGTTTATTTACTGTAAAGACAATAACTGAACCTATTTTTCGATCAATGTTTCAATTAATGTACGCTTAACACAAGGTAGGTCAACATAACCTCAAATGATCTCTGTCATATTTTTAAAGAGAAGAAATGTAAATATGACATTTTATTAAAGCAGTCATCTCTAATGTGAACTTTTAAATGCTTATTACGATATTAAATTTTTTTACGCATAGTTATGGAGGCTCTGTATTGTGGGAGGAGGTATAATGACTGAGGCACAATAACTGATCTTTGTACATCATCGGCACATAGTAACTGGCGTCAGAACTTTGCTTCTTTGTCCTAATGTTCAAAAAAGATTTGATATTTGTATCATAGGAAAATTTATATCGATAAAACGAAGTTTGAAATTTACTTTAAGTTCAATTAAATTGCTAAAGTTGACTTTAGTAGCAGAAATTCCTCAAGTCCGCCAACAGAGCACAGTAATTGGCTCCTCTCCCATATTTGCAATAGTTTGAGGCTACAGTAATTTACAGATATGCGATAGCATGCTAGTCCACAATACTACATGCGATAAGAATGTCCACATTCTCAAGGCTTAGAGTTTACAAATCATGTTTCGGTGCAAACTTTGTTGGACATGGCCCTGAGCATAAACTCTACCTCGCAAGCTTTAACTTTAGACTATGCAGCAGTCTTGAGCAGCTTGCACAACTTAGACGTATTGCCTGTTAGTTTAAGTATATAATCTAGGATCTAGTTGCATAAAACAATCTGTCCCGAGCAAATACTTATCCTCTGCGTGTATGAAGCATGGAGTATGAAAGAAATATGTAGCAATGCTCTTTTTCAATGCCGTTTTGAAATAACATTTTCTCGTTGTTTAAAATTGAATATCTTTTACCACGTTTATACCTTACAGCAGAGTGTTATAGAATGGATTTTCATTTTTCAGTTATTTGCCTAACTTCTATCTCTACAACACGGTCCCACTCAATCTAAGTCTCTGCTCTTCTCATATCTTATTTCACATTTTGTTACAGTCATTAATATCTGAAGAAAGATAAGCGTCGGCGTTAAAGTACTATTACCTGCTGCTGAGAGTATTGAATGTTGTAGACTAGAATTCTTGAAGTAATTGCTAGGTATTGAAAAATTTTGATTTCCACCGAACTTATTTTATGATGGAGAACACTTGAGAATTTCGATTAAAGATATTGTAATAGAAAGTTTAGCACTAGGTGCAGTTATTTATAAAAAATTACATATAATAATATACACACCACATTCCCATAAATAATAAATATTTCGAAGTGCTTTTTCCTTTTTTAATCATTTGACCTTGAAGGACAAATGACATCTGCAAACATTTAGCCATGTTTGGTATATCACCAATATCCACGGGAATAACGAACGCAACTGACATCGCAAACTGACTTGAATGCATCTTTGAAAAAGGACATTCACACAATTAAGTTGATCCGAACATTGAGAATATTCGGAACCCGAAAATTTTGAGAATCGAGTTTAAACATTAAATGAATCGCCGTACCCGATTCTCAAATATTTCGGGCTCCGAATATTCTCAATGTTCGGATCAACTTAATTGTGTGAATGTCCTTTTTCAAAGACGCATTTGAAGTATACAAGATAGAAAATTCGATATTTGTGAATATCTCTATTATTCAAGCAAAAGCATGTCAGTGCAGAAGGCAGTTTTCTACTTCCATATCGTTTTTTTAACTTTCTGAATTTAAGCTATAATACAAATCGACAGACAAAAATAATTTTTTGAATCAGCAAAAAAGATTCTTGCATTTCCGATGAAACTGTCTCACATGGAAATAAGGTGAGTAAACCTAGATATATCCTGAGAGCTTCGTCCGAATGCGATTTATGTCGTGAGATAGCTTCTATTGGATACTCCTAGAAAATATTACTAGATTCCAGGATTGTCTAAATCTAAATTCCATAGGATCCTAGTGTCCATTTTTCTTCGTATTTCATCAATTTATAAATCTACAAATTTATATCGAATCTCTTCATTATGTACGCGACAAGTACGACACGCACCCTTTTCGTATACCAAACTATTTCCAAGTATTTAGTATTTATATCAGTGTGACACGGTTTCCCGCATCATGATGGTGTTTGCTGTCCTTAATCTACATTTTCCAAACTCGGTGTGGGCTTAATTTTTAATCGACATTTCAGGTTGCGGTTTTTTACAATAGCTTTTGCTTATAAGAAACTATTTGATATATAAAATCATAAATTGTTTCTTAGGTCGGATTCATCCTGTAAAATAAATGAATTAATTTAAAACCAGAGCGACAGTTACGACTAGAACTGTATGAATTGAAATAATTTCTCAGGGAAAGAAGAAAATTTACAGTTATGTATCATGTACTTATATCTACTTGAAGGCGTAAATATTAATGACAAGAGAACAGAATTTTATTTTATTTTTATGAAAAGAGCGAAATAACATTCATACCGAATTATTACATAATAGGATAATAGAATTTTTATATCCACTTTAATATGCCCTGTCTGTTTGTTATTGTATTATTTCTGCTACTGTTTCAAGAACTGGTTTCAAGAATTGAGCGATGTTTCATAAGTACTTTTACTTTATCAATTTAAAAAATATGCCAATATTATTTTTACCCACTGCATATCTCTGACTCGAATGCATCACGAATTCTAGCTGACTCAGTTAGTCCTTTTGTTTGCGAATTCAGCAGTCATGACCTAACCAGTGATCAGGCGTCGGGTAACTGCGGATTATCGTATACTTTAGAGAGTTTCCTAGTGCATACCCATCGGGGTGCAACTGGTCCATTCGCGCACGTGCAGTTTTCAGTGAACGCATCTGTAAAACCAACTCCCAGAGGTAGCTTGTGGGATTAGCAAGCGTCATTCCGTTTCCTAAAATGTGCAATAAGTTTCCGAAACGATCGTCTGGGTTCACCTCGATCGAGAAACCGTGCAAAGAACGAGGAAGAATTTATTCGCAGTAGTGGGTTGAGCTAGTCGGTAACGCGATAAAATAGGAAGTCGGTCAAAAATTCAACTGGTTCACTAGATTAGAGTCGATAACGAAAAATGGTAACTCGATAATGGAAGACGAACATTCTGTTCTAATAATTGCCGATAGGAAAGGAGATCTTCCTCCAACGAGGAAAAGACCATTGTGTCGAGTTTCTTTCTGATACTATACATTTAGTTGTCTGTTTCTTTCGTACGTCTTCCCACTTTCACGTTTTTTACCCTGATTTATTTGCACTTTCTACAGTCCGGTTTCTTCGTTTCATTCTCTTCTGTTTACGCTGCACGGTTGCAACTTTTTCCTCAAGTTTCTTTTCGTCTTCGCGTTCCTTTGGATGCTTTAATTTGTTGGAAACTGCTACCTTCTACCCTGCTATTGCGGTGTGGAAGAAGAGTTTCGGAAATCTGAACTTTCATTCGATAAACTACAAACTCCTAGACGCCATGGATCATTCGAGACAATTGGAGCCATGAATTCCAAAACAGTTAAAGTTTATTTTTTATTACTATACGTATGAATATTGGTTCGTTGAACGAAACGGGATCGAAAATGTGTGCGAAAATTGAAGTAATGCAAACGAAGAAGTAACAAACTACTTCACGTTTTTCGTAGTATCGACTTTCTATTGTTTTTTTCGAAATAAATTGCAATAAACAAAATTGCAACAAGATAAATTCTACTGTAACTATTTTCTGCTTACTCAGATTTATTTAATACAATATAAAACAACACGGCAATTTCATCCGCAACGTACGTAGTGCTTACAGACAAATCAACAAAATCTCTTCTTTATTACATATGAAATATCAAATTTATTACACATAAAACTGTTCTTTATTACATATAAAACTGTTTTTTATTACATGTGAAAATGTTTCGAACGTGGCAAACCCACGTACGAGTTTAGTGATCAATTGGAAACATTCAAGCTAATTGCGCCTCATAAGTAAAAGATATGCGATAAATATCGTGAATCATAGTAAAATTACTTTCATCAACCAGTGGTAGTGTGGATTGAAGGAGAAAAAGGGGAAGAGAGGAAAAATAAGGGAAAGAGAAGAGGGGGGAGGAGGAGGAGGAAAGGGTGGTGGACGGAAGAAAGAAAGGAGGAGTTTGCGGAAAAGTTTGGGAGTAGGGAAGGTAAGGGAAAGGAAATAGATGAAGAGTGGGGAGAATTAAAAAGTAAAGTACTGGGGGTATTGGAGGAGATGGAGAAGAAGAAGGAGAGAAAGGAGGCAAAAGATTGGTGGGACGAGGAATGTAGGGAAAAAAAAGAAAGAGGTTGAAGAGGAACTGAAAAGATGGAGAAGAGAAGGAGGAAGTGGAGAAGGATTTAGGAGGGCGAGAAACAAGTTAGGCGCAATGTGTAAAGAAAAGAAGAGAAGGGAAAAAGAAAGATGGGAAAGAGAGATAGAGGGGGTAAGAACAGAAGGAGAGGTTTGGAAGATCGTTAATAGAGGAAGAAAGCGTAGGAAGAGAGTGAATGAGGAGATTGCAATAGAGGAATGGGACGAATATTTTAGAGGTGTTTTAGGGGGAGTTAACTGGAGAGTTAGAGGGGAGGAAGAAAGAATGGGAGGGGAAGATGAAGAGGAGGATGTAAGTAGAGAGGAGGTAGAGGCAGTAATAAGGAGGCTGAGAGAGGGAAAAGCGACAGGAGGGGATGGGATCCCAAACGAAGTGTGGAAACATGGAGGGGAGATAATAAGAGAGAGACTAGGAGAGATATGTAACAGGGTGTGGAGAGGGGAAGGCTGGCCGGAGGATTGGTCGGAGGGGGTAATAGTGCCCATAGTTAAGAAACGGGAAGGGGAGAAAGTAGAGGACTATAGAGGGGTGACTCTGATGCAAACAGCGTATAAAGTATATGCGGCCGTGTTAGCGGAGAGGCTAAGGAAGGAGATAGAGGAAAAAGGGGTACTTCCTCCAAATCAGACGGGGTTCAGGAAGGGAGTAGGGACGATGGACAACACATATGTACTAAACTATCTATTGAACAGGCAGATAGCTAAGAAGGGAGGGAAAATGCTAGTTCTATTTGTGGATATGAAGGCGGCATTTGACTCAGTGGATAGGGAGGTGTTGGCAGGGTCGATGAGGAAGGCGGGGGTAAGAGAAGGGCTGGTGAAGAGATGTGTGGAAGTTCTGAGGGAAACCAGGAGTAAGGTGAGGGTGGGGAGGAAAGAGGGGAACAGTTTCTGGACGGTGAAAGGGGTTAGGCAGGGTTGTCCATTGAGTCCAATCCTGTTTACTCTGTTGATTGCGGATATGGAGGAGGAGTTGAAGAAAGGGAGGCGGGGCGGTGTGAAGTTGGGAGAAGAGAAAATATACACATTAGCGTATGCAGACGACGTGGCAGTGTTAGCGGAAGACGAAGATGGGATAAGAGGGCTAATGGCAAGACTGGAAAGATATGTAGAGGAGAAAAAGCTGGAAGTGAATGTAGGAAAGACGAAGATGATGAGGTGTAGAAAGGGAGGTGGGAGGAGAGGCAGGAGGAAGTGGTGGTGGAAGGGTGAAGAAATAGAGGAGGTGAAGAAGTTTAAATATTTAGGGTATGTGATGATGGAGAATGGGAGACAGGACGAGCACGTGGATGAGAGGATGAGGAAAGGGGCGGTAGCTATGAGGCAAGTGTGGGGAATAGGAAAACGGAAATTTGCGAAAGACTGGGGGAGAAGGTTATGGTTATTCGATAGATTAGTGTGGGCGGTAATGGGTTACGGGGTGGAAATATGGGGATGGCAAAAGAGGGAAAAAATAGAGAGTATACAAGAAAGGTATATAAGGTGGGTTTTGGGAGTGGAGAGAAGCGTACCTGGATACATGATCAGAGAGGAATTACAGAGGGAATTATTGGCGGGAAGGGCTGGTATGAGGGCGTGGGGATACGAAAGGAAGTTGAATGAAGGAAAAGGCGGGTACTTGGCGAGGAAGTGTTGGATGGAGGTAAGAGAGAGAGCTAAGAGAGGCAGGGCGTTGGAGGGATGGGAGGAGGAGAGAAGTAGGTTTTATGAGAATAAGGGTTGGACTATAGAGGAGGTAGAGGATTTGAGGGATGAGGGACAGTTGAGGGGGGGAAGAGTTGATTAGGAGGGAGAAAAATATTCAAAGGGAGGAGAGGTGGAGAAGGATAAGGGATTCGAGGTACAATAGTTGGTATAAGTGGGTAAAGGGAGAAGGAATACCAGCGTACCTGAAGAAAAATTGGGAGCAAAAGAGGTGGCAATTAGTAGCGGGATATAGGTTAGGGAGTAAAATGAAAGGGGGTAGGTATTGGGAGGAGGAAGAAAGAAAGAGTTGTAGAGTATGTGGGAGAGGGATAGAGTCATGGGAACACATATGGGAGGAATGTACGGATTGGGGGAGAGACAAAGGGTGGCAGGAAATGGTGGCGGAGGTGCTAGGGGAGGAAGGAGAAGGGGAGGTGTGGATGGAGAGAGTGGAAGAGATGAGAGAAAGAATGAGCAGCGGAAGCGGGGGTCCAAGGAATGAAGGAATGTGTCCGGTGTGAATGAATGGTGTGCTCTCTCTCTCTCATTCGGGAGAAAAGTGGAGGAAGGAAAAGTGGGGAGTTTGTAAGCGGAGCGGAGGTCCGCATGTACCCCGCAAAGGGAATAAACTATATTATTATTATTATTATTATTATTATTATTATTAGTAAAATTACTTTCTATCGGTACGCGCGTTTTCTTGCATTTTATGAACCTGCACGTACAAAGTGCATAAAGATCCGCTGTGTAGTGCTAAACGTCGATCTTTCAGCAATTGAAATAGATACTCGTTTGATAAATACAACTATTCAAGAAGCACTCTTCGCTATATTACGATAGCTGAGCCGCCAATTGTCGACTTGAAAGTGACGAAACCAATTCTGGCGCTCCAGCACAGTGTCTTCTCTGTTCTCTAAATTTCGTCGTCATTGCACAATCTTCCACTTTATCATCCTAGTTTTGTCAATCTTTCATTTTGTTCTGTTTCGTTCTTTATATCGGCATACTTCTGAGCTTTTTGTTTCCATCATCGTACCTCCTCCCACTTTTCCACCTTCACCTTTTTCCCTTCTTTCAGCTTCTGCTTTTGATCTTCCCGCAGTTCTCCTTTTTTTCTCTTCAGTTCTCATAGGACTGCTTTTTCTACTGTGCGCATATTAATGCCTGCTAGCTAGAGCGTAGCATAGTCAGAAGAAACTTTTCCGCGACGATGCTACTGCGGGAACAACCGTTGCTTGTAATAAAGGAAACACATGCCCGGTGAATTCGCACAAAACGGTAGGCCTGCGAGAATACTACGGATAGGATTCAATACGGGATCTTTTGTTGCTCGTCGCAGAAACTTTGCCCCATGGCTTACCCTCCCTTTCTTTTCACCTTCGACGATACGTTTATGAACGAGGTAGTTCATATTTCCTCCGATTCTGGGATCTGTCCGGTATTCGACGAAACGTTCCTGGCACCGCGGGCTTTCAGCGCCAATCTTGTTATTAGAATTTCCAGTCAGACCAATAACCCTTGTTTTTCCAATCAAACAATTTTAAATAGTTAATCTAATAAATATAGGCACTCATTTAAATTATAGTGAAGAAAATTAGGCGTAGAAATCTCTTACAATCGATCCCAACTGTTGGTATTACAATCGTTCCCAAACGCACTTTCAAAATTTAATTATAAATTCTTATTTATAACATACTTATCAATGCAAAGTAACTGAAAAGTGAAGAGTATATTTACTACAAATGCACTTGTATCACAATTTTAAAGCAGTAAGAAAAGTTAGCTTTTATATATCGAAAAGTTATTTTTTCCTTATGAAGATGTATATTTCGTATTTACCTAAGCATGATACATGAGTGTGTTCCAAATGTCATTTCACATTATATATCTGAACCGTATAATAATATCTATCATATATTTTGAGATATTTAACGCGTTACAACTGTCCCCGTGCTATAACCAACATCAGACTCCCCTAACGATCGGCGATACTGCATCAAGTAAACTTTAAATACTTAAATACTTAAATACTATTCAATTGGCTAATAATTTGATGTTCACCTTAAGTGCATGTAGGCTTATAATCCAAACTTGTATTATTTCAAAATCTTTTCACTAAATATTTATTTTAAGCCTCTGAAAGTTAATAAAACATGGAAAAGTCAGTAATTAAAATTCAAAATATGAAGGTTGTTTTAATTATCGACTTCTTTTCTTCCATTCTATTTCTAGCTACAGCTAAACTTGTGCACATTGAGAATCCTCAGGCTTTTGTTTCTTTTAGATAAACGGAACGTCTCGTATCAGGGAGGTGACGAGGTGACGAAGTAAAAGCGACTCATATGAGGTCATGAAGTATTATCAAGTTTAAACTTTTTCTCGACAAAAAAAATTAGAACTCATATGAAAAATTAAACTCAATTCAAAATTTGTACTGCAAAAGAGACTATAGTTCCTTTGTGAAAAAAATCCCGAAGAAACACTAAGAAACGCGTTTCACACTAGAATATCTCCTTAAGGCTTCATTTTCGTGATAAACGAGTTGCAATATCCGCTAGATTCATGAAGTTTATACTATGACAAAGAGTAGAATTGATAGGTCGTGATCAGGTGCTCCACTTGATTCCTTTTTAATAATATTATTTTTCAAATTCATTTGTCTCGAACATGAAGTCTTAAATGAAAACATTTTATTCTACAGGTCTGTTTAATTTTTGTATCCAGAATCACCCCCTTCCGGTTGCACCATCAGTTATTGACCACCCTGTCTAGTTATGCGGTTATTATAATAGGGTTTCACCAACTCTCCCCCAATTCCTAAATATTCAATACCCTGAATGGAATATCAAACGCCACTGGCATAAGTATTGTTTTCAACTTAATTTTTGTAAATATCAATAATTTCCGATATTTGGCTGTACTTATACAGAGTGTTCCATTTAAGGGTGGAGCATTCAAAACACTATCACTACATACGCATAGAAAAAACCATGTACGTATATTAGATTGCAGAGATTTACGCCGACTAGAATAGACGATCCGATATCAATGTGAGCAGTGCAGAAGTAGAATATTCAGCTTCCAAAAAGTCCAATCTACATCTCTGCGGTGTTCAAAATACCAAATTTTACCTTATTCTGGAAGAATTTGTAATATTTCGCAGCATAGCATCAATCTCGCAAGCATGTGTTACAAAATGGCCACCGCTGACAAATTTTCTTAAATGTCGAGTGATGTTTTCAGTGATTGTAAAAAATCTCGTAGACACGTGATTTAAAAAAAGAAACCGACGCATGCTTTTTAGTATTTCAAGTGGGGAGTCAAATAGCACTACCAGTTCTTTTAATGCGTGGGCGTTCGATTGAATATCATAGTTGACATCTTAATTTAAGCGATGAATTTTGTTAAAATAGACCTTTCGATGACTATCACAACTTCTCTTTTACATATATGTATTATAATATGGCACCGATTATTTAAAGAGTATAAATGACAAATTACAACAACGAAGTTCATCTTTAGAACATATATTTTAATGGTAAAATGTTATACAAATGATTTTTTCAAGAATAAACTTTAGTTTCACTCACACATGTTACCAGTTCGAAGATATTATTAAGCACAATTCGCCAATTCTGACGGTCTACATTTCATTGTCGTAACCAGGTACAACATATGTACCATAACATATTTTTGCTCCTATATACGTTGTGGTCCATGCAACTTGTGTAAATATATAGTATTGTTCTTATGTTCATTTTCAATCATTCTTTTTCTTTGAATTTTTCATTTCAGGTATGCATTATTATATCAACTTCAAATAGAGTGTCTTTATACTAATTATGCTGGTATATAATACTGAAAACTTTGATTACACACATATTACGCATAAAACGAGTTAAATCTAAAATTATCAATGTGTGAAGTTTCCAACCGTATAGTCGTGCATTTATGAACTAAATATCGAAAGTAGCACAAATTCTGAACTCCTTTGAAACTACATCCAGTTAAAGTTCTAAAACTAGCTCAGCCTATTTTCTAATTGCGTGTAATTTATCATGCGTATCGCCCCAACTCGTTGCCATGCCATACAATTTTAATTGAATATTTATAAGTTTTCATTGATAAGCATAAGATTATATTTTCCATTAAAACGGAGCTAAATAAAAGTGATGTGTAACATGATGTTATTCAAATCCATAACGCTTAATGCAAAATTGGACAAATCAGAGAGAATATACCTTAGTAATTTCTCAATAATTTATATTTCACTAGACATAATTATCAGGCATTTTAGTTGTGTATGTGTTAATTTTACTGTTTCAGCATTTATATTTCAGAAAACAAGCGTAGCATTAATATTCAGTTATCGAATCGAAATATACTTTTTTCTAACAAATAACTTTGGTCAACTATTGTAAAAATATACTGCCAAAAGAATTATAGCAATTCTTTTTACAGAACTATGAATGTTCTAATTTAATCTGTTACAGTAATTTCTTCCATATCCTTGAATATGTATCGATTTTCTCGTTGCAAAGGAATAAAGATTAATATACAATACACCACGAAACTAAAAGGACACTAAATTATGACCAAAACGACTTCTCCTTTGAACAAATTCTTTTCAGAAAAAGAGAAATGGTTAACAATATCGAGACAAACACAGCTACAATCGATTCATTTGTTCATTTGTTAAAAAACTCGTGGAAAGACGAGAAAATATTTTTTTAAACAGTTTAAGATCATATAAAGTAGCATTTTCCAAAATTTGGTAACTCTGAGAACATTATTGTTCTTATGTGTAACGTAGACAGAGATTTTGATGTGGAGTCATACATCAGACTTGTCAATTACAAGCTTGATTTATAGATGAGCACGAAATTCGTCGGTGACTGAATTTCACGGTAATCTTCGTTACTAATGAATTTTCATCGCGATCGATAGTGACACATATGTACGCGCAAAGTAAATGCACCTTCATTACCAATTAATATATCGTAGCTATCTGCTACAGGCATTAAACGCGAAAGTGTCAATATATCGTCCATTAATTTCAATTTTCGTAATCTACCACAAATCCATCACATTTATAAGAATTCAATTGCTTCGATTCATTGTAAAAAATTATTATTGTGACTTGAAGACACATCCTTTGAAATTTTTAGCGCGATTAGATTTACTAATTAGAATAAACTCCTTTATTTTTTGAAATACGATATTACAAATTAGTTCCAACGTAGGCGTAATCTATAGAATACGAATGCCAGGGGATGGTGTTTCTTATCGACTTACATCTGGCACAAATAATAATACTAAAATAATTTGATCTAATGTTATAATTCTTTGCTTTATAATAGCTTTTCTTTTTCTTTGCTTTATAATAGTTTTTTTTAAATCTTTACTGAAATACAACAGTAACTTTTTCATTTTCTAACTGAAATATTCAGGTTAGTACTTGAAACATCTTTCCTTTATCCAATTTCACTATAAATTTTAACGCAACGACCAGGAAATGAATCTTCCAAACGCGTACCGCCTGCTCTCGTTGGCCACAATAAAGCTTCACGGTTACTGCATGCGTATTTTTATCCTATCAATTTCATGTTTGTCAACCATGTCATCGCCCCATTATAGCTTACTTACGTAAATTAAGATAACATTTATCAAGAGGGTTAATCAAGGATAAACACTCACGAGATGTAATGTACACACTAAACTTAACTAGACTGTTTTTCAACGTGGGTGCTATGACTCATCGTCGAAGAGATTTTACAATTTTAAAATTTCAAGTTCTAGTTATTCGATACATAACAATTACACTTCAAAATTTTGATAATAAAGATAATTTACTCGAAGACGGCGCTACTCAAATGAAAGTTTAAACATCTGTTTGTGAGTATGGATGGCTGAAAATAGTGAGTATCTATGCAATTAGTCCAATACACACATTTTCACATATTCACTCTTCGTTTGAATGCACTTAGGAATACAGTGAAATACGAAGCCAAGTGTATCATTGGAAATTAATCTGTCTTCTTCTGTAAAACCAACTACCGCACGAAGTTGGATAAACACACGAGGAGTTGCCAATATTTACCAATACAGTCTGCACGATCAATAAAAATACACTCGAACCTTGCATCTTTTATTATTAAATTATCATATGTTCAGTGTATTAGGACATATAAGTAATGTAGATTTGTATCTGTATACTATGCATGTATTAAAATATATGAAAAATGATGGCACTAAAATGAACTGTAAGAGGGAAACATTAAAATTTATATATGAATATGATATGCCAATGAGTGCAAACGAAGCAGTGAAATGTGTCTTGTATTAAATTAATTAAATTAATTTTACCAGTTTCTTCAGATGCATTAACAAATTAAGATAAATTATATTTACAAGTGTCTTATACATGACTGCCCATCCCCATAAAATGAATTCGATCACAGAAGTTGCAATACAAAAAAATAAATACTATAAACAAAACATAAAATCGTGTAAAACATCGATCATAAATAAATAATAATTTTTGAAATGTCAAATAGAGGTATAAAACTAGTAATCAAAATTAAAAAAAAAATTATTTTTATAACTTTTTAAATTATTTTTATAACTTTTTAAATTAATTTTATAAGGCATTCGAATTCTTTTGCAGCCTGAAAATTCGACGTTTTTCTACATTTTTTTAATTATGTAGGTAACGTTTGTTGTATTTTGACATTTATTTAAATATATAACGTGAAGTCAAAGTTATACTAGTGTCCCAATATTTTTGTGACCGAATGTAATTGCAGCGAAACCTTAAGGTATTTCCTACGAGGTTGTATTGTACCGCTATAGCTATGCCCTCATACCGCGTCACAACAAATTCCTGTCCCAGTCAGGCATGGGATTTCAATGAAAGGATAAGCTGACAATGATCCACATAACAGAAACTTTTCGCTCGGGAAATTTGCATTGGTACTTAATAGCTTATTAAAACGACAACCAGTATGTGTTTAACGAAGTGAACTATCTGGCTACACACTCCTCTTTCTTGGTGAGCATTAGCTATTCATACAGTTGGCAAGTGTTGCGAAATGCTTCATCTCTTTACTGCTCGGGCGTCTATTATGCGCTGTATTAGGCGTTTCGGTACGGGTTATTTTATGCAGACCGTACACCAGAATCCCCTTTTATTCTTCAAAGTTGGCTATAAATCTCACTGTAGCCGCGAATTCGCTGGTCTAATTATTAAATCAAGAATTGGAGCCTTTATTAAACCACTTTGTAAGTCTCACGTATTTAACTGCAAAACCTTTTAACGCCATTTCATGCAAATTAATGCATAATTGCGCCGATTCAGACTGCAAAACATTCAAGTGCGAATTGTGTCCTGTAATTCCTTAATTACAGGAATAAAAGTCGGTATAGCTATTGTTTCTTTTTGTTCAAACTTAAGCAAAAGTGACAAGGATCGGTCATAAACTCCTTCAGTAACCTTGTGTAATTTTTGAAGATTTTTACTAAAAAGTTATCAACAAAAATATATCAATGCTATTATGTTGCAATTTTGTGAATGTAGAGTGTATAGATTTTTTCTACACAAGAATCCATCATACATCTTTTACGTTGAAAGCAGAAAAAAACCTGAAAGTTACACATTTCTCTTTTGTTTAAGATTGTATTTTTGAAAGTTCGAGGATGATCGAGAAAGACGACTTTTGGATTATTATCGAATACATCAAAATGAGACCGATAGCCCAAATATTTCGTGAACTGTTAGACGGAGTAAATTCTGCCTTTATAGTACCAGTTCATGGTTTTCTGAAAAATTTCTAGAAAAATTGATTCCGAAGTTAATAAAAAATCGTTTGTTTATATATTTCAGTAAGAGCTGTATCTAATGTATGATTTTAAACAATGTTCCTTTGAATGCTCGTAGAAAAAGAAATATTGAAAGTGCATGTTTGTGGCGAACATAGCGGCTAAACTGTAGGAATAAAACAAATTAAACGGCCCATCAAGTGAGCAAGAGCTTTGTCAATAATCTGGTAAGTTATGAACAGGAACAACGTTTTACCGTACCGTTAATGACGCCACAAATCAATTATAGATTACGATCGTGACAATTATCCGGATGAACGCGGATTGTGCAAAGACCAATACCTTCTGCGCCGAGGATAATTAATCAAGAATAGTTTACAGATGTCAATACAACTCGGAAACGAGCACCGACTGCACGGAGAGCATAGGCACACGTTCCTCAATTGTATCGTGTTCCTTCGACTCAATTTGATTCAGCGACGGAAAACGTTGGCACGCATCAACGAAACGTCCATCCAGTTAACGTCGTCAGTCGACCTCGCAGACATTTCCAATTTTGCCCCGGCGCTCCTGCGAATCGTATTTTGAATTTAGACGTTTTAATTAGACCTGTTTCAATTTGCTCCCAGCTTAACCGTGACCTTCTAATAACTTACTGACACCTGTCTTATTTTCACGAATTAGTCTTAACTACGAACGAGGCGCACTTGACACTACGCACAACTCTCGTAAATTACGATTGTATTGCACGCATAAAAATGAAAAAGCCACTTTGAAACCAACAGAAAGCTATAAAGCTGTTTATGGGTCGTTTTAAAGTCGCTGGTTTACGCTCGCAACGCGACCTGCTTTGTACTGAAAAACTAAAGGCGATCCAGTCCAATATGGAAATGATACAAATCTAAAGTAAACGTAAAAAGTGTTGTACGGTATTAACAATTACAGGTGTGTTCATTGTAAATATTGTATCAAGGGTTTAATGAAACTGTATTTACGCCCAAAGTTTAATAAAAATTTGACTATATGTTACACTGTTTACAAAAATATTATATTTTATTTTTTAGTCCGAAGAAACTTTATTACGTGTATAATTTTCCACGTGATTATTTTTCATTAATAATATACATTACTTAAACCAATTAGAGGATATTCTGTAAAAACGATAGTTTGAATGTTTTCTATAATACTTCCTTGAATAGAGTCGTCGCGATAGAAGTTGTTTGAGTTGTCATTTCATAGGTGAAAATAAACTATGAAAATATACATAATTGCTGTAACTTTTGCTGCAAATGACGACCATACTTTTTCAATGTTTTCTTGCATATATAAACGATGATTAACTGAACGTCTAGTGATTAGACATGCTATGTTTTCTAATCGCCTTAGAAGTGACATGTAATATAGAAGAATTTAAGTCGAACAATTTGCGATAAAATAAACTTTTTTAAATACCCAGTATGTAACACATTGAAAGAATTGACAAATTGAAGAAATTGTAATTTGAAAAAACAATATGTAGATATTATTATTAATAATAAAGAGAAAACGATGGCTATTGTATTATTTTTTTTATGCTGCACGTAAAACATAGGATTGTTAAGAACAAGTTGATATACGTGTATGGATTTTATGTAAAGTTTTGAATATTCTGTTAATTGATGTATATTTTTATTATAAAAAAAACTAGTTTTGGAAATAGTTTCCCATTATTCTAAAAATAGAATAACGAACATTTTGACCAATGTTTTTTCCCATAAAATAATTTTGTCAAGTCTTCAGTTATCAACGATTTTTCCAATTATAGTGTTCACTATAATTGGAAAACACTATAATTGGAAAAATCGTTGATAACTGAAGACTTGACAAAATTATTTTAAGGGAAAAAACATTGGTCAAAATGTTCGTTATTCTATTTTTCCAATTACATACCTTTATCAGTGTGTCTACATGTCCATAAATATATTTACTTCGAAATGACTCAATGCAAAAAATTTAGAACTATTTGAACGGAACTAACTAATCAAACATCGTCTCTGTTTTAAAAATTCTTATAACAGGTACGAAATGAGCGAGAAAAAAGAAAGTGTGAGTGCCGGTTTTTTTCAAATTATTGATTCTTCAGTCTCAGTTTTACGAATGAGAATAGATATAGCAAAGCAAGTTTGTAATGAAGTCCTCACTGTACCACAAAATACAAAGGGAAGAATACAATAAGCATAGACTACAATTGTTTTAAAAATGATAAAGGTCATATTTCTCGTGGAATATCAAGTTTTGGGGATAAAATAAGGAAGTATATATATATTTATATATATATATATATATATATATATATATATATAAACTTGGAAAAAAGACATAGAAAGAGCGGCATATGAATGACAATATTCATGGTTCTAAAACTGCATTTATTTAAACAGTATTTTAGTTAATACTCAATAAACTGAACGACTGACGTAATGGCTCGATGGAATCAACCCACTTACCTAAACGCGAACTCCAATTATTTGGACGAAAAATCAAAGGTAGTGGGGAGAATCAGGTGAACTACCATTATATGATTGACCTAGTTGAATTATTACGTTGTTCTTGGACAGGATTGTATAAACGTAGTTCTCGTGTGTTTAACCTTGATTTGACTTCTTCAGTAATGGTAAACGTACGAAACGAAGCGAACCAAATCGAATAAAGTGTTTTCTCTGTTCTGGTTTGTACAACATAGATCAGATCTTTTGATCTGATAGGTATAAAAATGCGTTTAGAAATTCTCCGGAAAGAAAGAATTATTTGTAATTAATAGACTACGGATCTTTATGCAAGATAAAAATCTAAGTAAAATAGCGTTAACAAACATAGGTCGAAAGGTCAATCGTTACTGAGATATAAGTATTTTTGTAATATCAATATAATTCTGTATCATTAATACTATCGGCGATGGAATGAGGACATTCAGAACGCGATTTATAAATACGGGAGCAAGTAAGCCAATCATGATCAGTGTTCCGTCCTGCAACGGAACTTTCACTTCGCGATTCTTTTATTTCTCCTTTTAAGACAAGATTTCTCGAATTTGGAGGGTTTATTATTTTAGGACTTTTTTCGCAGCGGATAATCGCATTAACAAATTGGATTAGGGTCTAAATCGCTTTATGTTTACAACAAGTCATAAAGCGATTTCCCTAATTTAGTTTTTTCGGGTTTTATTAATAGGGTCGCCGGATGGGCCGTTCCGGTCACGCGCTCGGGGTTTTTCCGCTACCTACGTCATAGGGCGGCACGGGCCTTCTAACTTCCCTTTCTCCATCACCAGCAACCAATCCAAGTTCGAGATTTCTTTCGGAGAATCATATAAAAAGGGCAGAAAATTCATTCTGTGATTCATTCCGTTTTCATACACACGAGATTCATTCCGTTTGTTTCCATTCCGCTTTTTGTGATTCATTCTGACAGTCATTCTGTCTGTTATTCAGTCGTTCAGTATTCATTCAGTCGATCTGTAGATCAGTGCGGGAAGCAGTATTGTCTCTCATTCAACCAGAGTCGTACTAGCGTAGTTTACCACCTTAGACCATCGAACTTAGTCTGCGTTTTTACACAGTACTTCAAGTGCAGTCTTCAAGGTCCGGACCCGCCACTACATCGATCAATCACGATATTCCTGCAGTTCGACATCGTAGTCACTGTAGCAAATCGTTCCTGTAAATATATTCTAAATATATTTCTTATTACCCCAAACTAGCTGTTCACCTTTAATTAGAGGGACAGCCATATCAATCTACTCCGTCGCTCTGCGTAATCGGCCTTACAACCCGAGAGATAGTTTATATCGCGGAGTATTGGTATTTCGTCTAGGGTGTTACGCACTGGCACCCTACACTCGACAATCAGTGCAGTCATAAAAATGAACTACGCAAGGCATGCGGAGGAAATCCCGCATAACGGCGCGGGGCGTCTACCGGATGAACATTACAATTCTTAACTACAATCAGACAGAGGCTCTGTGTCGCGTCGCTAACGTGGTTCAGAATTAGAATGTTCAGCCGGTTCACGTTTAGTTGATTTTCATGACTGCATTGATCATGGTGTTAACAAACAAAAAGGTTTATATCTCAAAAACGGATGACTTTCCGAACTATGTTTTTTCAGTACAGTGTGTTCTATGCACCACATAAATATTGAATGCATTTTTTTAATACCCTGCAAATTATAAAAATGACATGACTATGTCTTCTTGTTCTTCTGATTTTTCCTTTGTTTTATGGTTTCACGTTAGCATTTTTTTCATAAGTACATAACATCCGCAGTCTAGTAATCAAAATACTGGGTGGTCCAGTTGGAATTAGTACTAAATGTCTGCTTTGTGTTTGGAAATATAAAAATACCATTTTAAGAGAAGCGTTTCAATGGATAAGGATAAAATATTACATATATTATAAATACTTCTATGTAGAAAATGTCATGCTGCATCACTAATGTATAAGAGGATAATATGATCCTATTAAAAAAAAAAAGGGAAGGTGACTCTGAAATCTCCGAAAATTCTCCAGTCGCAAATAAATTACTTTTGTCATACTACAGACATCACTATACTGTGAAATACTTCTATTATATTATCATTATATTTTTAATTGGTTAGTGTAGGCGCGAGAATGTTTCGACTTGTTTTGTGACATAAGCCACTGTAAAAATAAAACGTTTAATTTAATTTTCATTTAAAAGAAATAACATTTATTCTTGACTCAAGCATTTGTTAATCTAGTAAAACTTCTCAAGAAATTGTAATGCTCAATTACGAATGTTTACTGAATAACTGGTAATTCCGTTACGATACATAATGCAAACTCCACTAGTAAGATTAGAGAATTATATCTCTAGGCTTTCGTTAAAAATAATTCTACACGTTTTGTTTAACGAGCTCTTTCTCTCGGTTTTACAATGATCGATGCAGGTTTCTGCATATCATGAAAGTTATCTTCTTGGAATAATTCTCTCACGTACGCGATCAGTTTCATGTACCAAATAATCGCGTATTGTAATGACGAGCAACTATGTATATCTGACAGGCAAAGCACGAATGTAATAGTATAATCGTGCCGTAATTCCGATGAAGTGTCTAATCGTTTCTATTCACGATCGTCCTCGTACATTTAAGTGTTAGGTAATCACCCCTATTGACTAGTTCACATCTATGCAGTATTAATTCCATAGTGCCTACCAATGGTTCGATAGGAAATTAGTGTATGCATCAAAGTGGCTCATTGAAATATATATGTTGATATATCAATATTTTATCAATAAATAAAAAAAAGGTAACATAGTTATTCATTTACAGTGATAAAATTGCCCATTTCCATTACACAAATTGTTAGATCTGCCTATCCTTTTATATAACGATTATTATATTATTCTACTATTTTCACAGTGGAATTCAGCAAAAGTACAGTTAAATGATAAACAATATTTCAGTTAAATATGGTTTTTAAAAATGGACAGAACCTAATAATCAACCGTAATCAATAGGTCTAATGCATTACGGGAAAGAGAATACGTAACATTTTTTAACAAATCGGAAAACACAATGACGTAACTTTCAATGTTTCTACTTCATGAAGAATATTGTGTTATTATTTTACACATGTTTTATCGTACTTTCTTCACCTCTCCTTGTCACTCCCAACATGTGCAATAAATGTTATAATTTAATTTCCATGTAAAAATTCTTATTATATTCATTTTATAAACAATATATTTTAATGCGATTCTAGCAGCCTCCGAATACGCAGTGTTGTCACAAATTCGGATATCCGAAGTTAAGAGTAAGGATGATGTACCTGCCAGTGAGCAACAGACAATTCATGGAATCATGGAAGATGTCGTCAAAAAAGTAAACAATTAAAAAACTTAATATTTTTCGAAATGATAGCACTCATAAAATTTATACTTAAAATTGATGTGAAAAGGAAATTCACATGTTTCTATATTAATATTAATAATATTTGCATCCACCTTTATTCTCAATCACCACAATCATTCACTTGTTAATGGCTTGTACAAACGTTGGATTGTATTTTGAGATCAATTATCCCACTCTACGATACTGCATTTTTTAGCTTTAGTTAAAAGTAAAATTAATTCTTTGATTAATTGTAAGTATCCCTTGACTATTCATTTTCCCTTGTACAAGTATTAAACGGATAAAAATGAAACGAAAACCTCCATTAAGCAAACAAAGATCGAGAGCAATGAAATTTATCTCAAAATACAATCCAACGTTTGTACAAATCATTACCAAAGCGAATTATTCAGCTGATTGAGAACACTGACGGGTGTACACATTATTAATACTAACATGTAAACATGTACATTTTCTGTTAATTTCTAACAAATTGAAGATGGCACACACGTGCTATCATTTTACCCGGATCATTTTGCCTGTAGGAAATCACAAGCCCTTATGAATCAACGATCAGCCAGCCACAATCATGCCAGGGTTAATTTAACAGGTTGACAGTGACAGTAACATAACGATTCGAGTAAACAATTCCACAGTAGTACGATGTCACAGGTTCCAGAACGGTGTTCTGTGGAATCGGAACAAAGTTTGAATTCCGCAAGCATCAGGATGATAACGAAGCACACCTGTACACCGCAATTACTGTGTACGAGGACGTAGTGAATTACTACTCTCTCGCTCTCTTTCCCGGCAGTTTCTCTTTGAAGTTGTGGACGAAATCGAATTACCAGCGCCTGCTGAATCACGCCTTGAAATTTTTTCTCCGGCCACAAAGAAGCCAAAACTGATTTTTTTCCCTCGAGAACGCACAGACAAATTATTAATTTTCTGTTTGAGAAGGGGCAAAGCAGCCAGGAATGCATCATTGTCCTTTGGAATTAATACCCGCGGGATGTATGTGAAATTCCTTGAATTCTTCAGTGACTGAACGTCAGAGTATCGTCTATATATGTATCTTCACATCGCTTGCTCTCGCTACCTCCTATCGCCGAAGAGGAAGAGAATTTAAATTTTGGGTCATTCGATATGCATGGAAAATTTCGGTTGCGAAGAGGTCGCTGAATTCTTTTGCCAGTATCGCACGGAGATTATACGGTGTTCTTCCGTTTAATCTGCATTGGTAATCATTGCCAAATTGGTCAGTCCTTTAAATGAGATAATTCAATTTGCAATCAGTAGGATCGCCGGATAGAACGTGTAATGTGAAATAATGACTGATTTTTATGTCGATTTCAATCTTTTTGAATGAATTCAGCTACTATTAAATATACACCTTATTGTTACTTTAATTCTCGCCACATACAGTTGCGGACAAAATTGAGTGGACAGACAGTGGAAATGATTATAAATAAATTTATTCGAACTAGTATTACTACTATACATTGAACTTTTGTATGCTACATATCCTTATGGTACATAGACCATTTAGTGCAAAACTTAAGTTAATGTTTATACTTTTGTACACAGAAACCGTACTTAGCGGCAAAGTTAGTAAATTTCTTAGGAATAAAAATGAGTGGGCATCTAACAAAGCGCAAGATTAATATTTAGTATGCCCCCCGTTTGCTTGAATTACCGCTTCTAACGTCGTGAAAAACTGTTTATTAGGTTTTCAATATAATCCTTGCTGATTGCTTCAAATGCTGACTGTAAACTTGAAACAGTTGATCTTGTTATTCCGTTTGTCCAATGGTACCTTCGAATCCAATTCACTCCATAAGTTTTCTATTCAATTTAAATCTAGACTCTGTACTGGCCATTCGAGTAGGTTAATGTGAGAATCCTCCAAAAATTTTTTGGTTCTCTTCGCTGTATGTTTCAGAGTATTATCCTAAACCAAAACAAAATCTTCGTCGAGTCCCATTTTTATGACAGCTTCTTCTAAGTTTTCATTTATTATATCAATATATTTGTCGGCATTCATTATTCCATAACACCATACCAAGAGAAGCATCCCAATACCATCAACGACCTTCCGCCAAATTTAACCGTTGGCGCTATAAACGGCTTCTTATATGCTTCATACTTCTTCCTCCACACTTTCTTCGTCTTCTTTAATACGTTAAGCGCCACGCCGAATTTCTGTGTCGTTCTGTTCAAGCCACGGTTAGCCGTCAGACGGGCCTTGCCGGGCCGCTCGGAAACCTCACCTTTACTTGTCTTGTTTTAATAAATTACATTAATGTTTTTAAGTATTATATTCTTTCCCTTGAAGCATTTACAAATCAAAAACCGATATCGCATAATTTAAATGTTCAGTCTCACAAGTACGCAAGGACCGACACGCGCGCCGCGATAGCAGAACGAAAAATCTATCGCCAGTCCGTAGGGACGGACAAGGCCTGAACTGTTAAATGCCGCAACTCAAATTTACTTTCGTCAGTCCACACTACGTTTTTCCATAATGGCAGTGGCATGTTAACATACTTTTTGCGAAAGCTAAACGTTTCTTCGCATTTGCCTCATTAATATGTGGCTTACGTCTAGCTTTGCAACATTTTAATCCTGCCTCGTGTAATCTCCACCTTATAATTTTTGATGACACATTTAATCCTAAGGTTTCTTGAATATTATGCGATGCAATGCTTGGATCTTGATGGCATTGTTGAATCATTTGACGATCTTCTGTTACAGTGGTACAGCGTTTCCGACCGCGACCTCTTAAATTTTCCACTGTATTTTGCGATGAATATTTTTTATAAATTTTTTCTCTGCACTCTTTGATACACCGTATTTTTCTGCTATCGCACGGTAACTTAATCTTTTAGAACAGTCCGAAGCAATCAAATGTCGAACTTGATACGACATTTCTTTTCTTCGAGACACTTTGCCAATTGTTCCGCTTTGTACAAAGTCTATACTTCAACTAAATACGTATGCAGATATTTTGTTTAAGTTTGCAAGTATTACGCGTGGCGAATAGCCTACCATATGTTTGTTTATGTTTCTCACCGGAATAAATCGAGTGTCTATTTATTTGTGTCCCTGAGAAATTTGCTAACTTTGCCGTTGAGTACGGTTTCTGTGTACAAAAGTATAAACATTAACTTGAGTTTTGCACTAAATATTCTATATACCATAAGGATATGTAATATACAAAACTTGTGTGCATGGTAGTAATACTAGTTCGACTAAATTTTATTTATAACCATTTCCACTGTCCACTCAATTTTGTCTGCAATTGTATATGGTACCAAATTCTGGCACGTTGTCAGGCATAACATTTAAATTATCACAATTTCGCAAAACCGTGTCGTACAACAGGATACATGGATTCTTCTTAAAGACTGAAGCTTCTGCTTTAGCCGGTACGAAATTGGTGACATACTGCTTTGGAAAATGTTATACATTGAAACGTCTGTAAATACACTAGAAAATTTGTTTCACGACTCATCTTAACATAGATTTCAGCTCCCAAAGAGTCAAATTCGTGTTTATGCGTTTTAAAAAAAAACAGTAACAATAGAATTTAAGGAAAAGGAAAAAACGATTTAAGTAAAACGATTTTGAAAAGTCGCACACCAAGTTTTGAGTGGTAATTATAAAGGAGATACTATAATCTTGAAACCTGTAGTGAATTTAGTAATAAAAAAAATTGTTCATTCATTTTGGAGACGTTTCAATTTGTAATATCTTGGAATAACCTACGTCTTCAGTTTTCCGTCTGCTATGAGTTGTAAAGGCGCGATAGAAAGAACTGGTCGTTGAATTGCGAGAATAGAGGCTTTAAGCTTTAAAATAAGTCCCGATTTAGTATGATATGACTCCATTTTACGAAATTGTAACAGTTCAAATATCGACAAGTGGTCGAAGACTGTAGATTTTATATTTTACTCGTTTTTAGACACAACAAAGTAGGGGGAGGTAACTGAATATAAAATAACATTTTGGTTTTTGTTCACTCCTACAAAATAAGTAATATGAATTCTTGCAGGTGTTCAGACATATAGTCAAAGTTGTGCAGAATTACAATTGAATTACTGAAGAAATTATAATTTTAATTATAATTTGTAAATCATTCTTTGCACCGATCCGATTTCACTTGATGATAACGACTGGTGAGTCTTCATCATTCAACTGTCACGCCTATAAGAACTGTACTTGCCATAGTATAAAAAATATGAAAGAAATTCGGATTCGTATATTCGTATTTTTGTAATTAAAGTAACTCAAATTTGAGTTAATTCAACTATGCATAGACTATCGTCCGTAAAAATTTAAATACAAATTAGAGGAATCTAATTAAGAACTTCATTACACGAATGTACTGTAGAGGAACTATGAATTATACAACAATATAATTAATTTAACATAAATTAAAAAAAATAAACATAATTTTTTTAATTCCAGTTTTCTGCAAATCTGGTAAAAATTACGAAAACAACCACAATACAATTAATCGTTGAAAGCAACGAAATCATGAGTTACTTATTCAAAAATAAAGAACCTTGACTATACGTTATCTTACTGCTCTGTCCGATATAAAACAAAACAAGTACTCGAAAACGTGTGACGCGTTCACCATAAAATTCTATACAATTCCCCGAGTCCCAGGTGAATAGAGTGTCATAATTTGCCACCTATAATTTGTAGTTTTTAGCCACATACAAAAGGGAGATTTATAGTGTTACAGGGCACCGAATGAGATTCCAGGGCTTATCGTGACGACCTGTATTCTGGGGCTCGAAGACAAAGGAAAACTGGTGTATCATAAAGCAGTGCCGGCTAGATCAGGTTTTACGATCGTACATCGCAACGCGATCCCTCGGCGAAAAAGAATTTCTATGGAGCTCACGTGGACTGCATATTTTCATCAAAAATATGAACGATCTTATATCGAGAGTTCCAGTGAATTACTTGTACGCGAATGTACGCGACTCGCATAATCGAATTATGTGTAAGCATGAGATATGTTCGGAAATCGTGTCCCGGTTATTCCAGGTCTTCCGTTCGAGGAAGGACGAGATTCGTGGTGCGGTATTTCGGTGGTGAATATCGATCCTTAATGAAACTCCGGATGCAGGCGTAGTGAAAAGAAGTGTGCTATACGAGTATGATGGAGTCTGATAATTTTATGATACCGAAAGAGCTTATGAAAGTGGCATCTTACTGTTTCTAGTCAAATGAATTTATTAGTTTACGATCCGAAAGTAGAGGAAAGTCGCTAAATATGGAATACCATTTTCTTTTTCAGAAACAAGTAACAGATTTGTATGTCCCCTCCCCCTCCCCAGTTGCATATGTACGCTTCAGTATAGAACAGTTTTAAATTTATGAAATCATGAACAATTGAAGTAATTTTAAAAAATATTAAGGTGCACTATATATTAAATTGGTTTCTGAATATGGAACACTGGCAATGGATAAAATATTTCCAAAAGGGACGAACAAAAAATTATTTTCTTCTTTATTTGTTACGACAAATAAAGGCCATGGTGTCAAATTTAATGAAAACAAAAAAACATTTTCTCTTTCGTTAAATTAAATTTTTTGATTGTAATATTATAATTTAAGTGAGATTCAATTAAAAACTAATTATTTACAATCGTCGTGTCACATTCCGCATCAGCAATTTCACATTTGGAATTTCATATAGTATTCTATTTGAAAAAAGACAAACCAACATTTCTTTATAAATATGCATGGATACCCATAACAAATTAACGTTTACACAATACGAAAAATATATCTTCACATACCGTGAAATGGTTCTAACAGCGACAAAAAGAAACACGACTGCCACGTCCCTAATATTCGTCCGATTGACGAACTATTATACTACGTATACAATATTCAAACGAATGTGTGATACAGTGCGTATCGATTTCATCGATTTCATCGATTTCTACTTGTTAGATTCTTAAAAATAGTACATTTCTATATTTAGATATTATTCCATATTTGCCGACTTTTCCCTAATATCTAAAAGATTTTAACTAATAGTGAATATAGAAATACATTAATTAAGAGAGAAATACATGAAAATAAATAGCGCTCGTTA
The DNA here is from genome assembly GCA_028455555.1 of Augochlorella aurata. Classification (NCBI taxonomy): domain Eukaryota; kingdom Metazoa; phylum Arthropoda; class Insecta; order Hymenoptera; family Halictidae; genus Augochlorella; species Augochlorella aurata. The sequence goes on along the minus strand of CM052168.1, from coordinate 197,567 downwards.
TTTCTGCGTTCTCGCCAAAAAATCTGTTGGACCTTGCTTTCAGAATATAAGACCGGAAAAGTCTTTCTGGCCGGAAACTTTTGCGCGCCGCCGTAAATGCCAGGTTGTGGATTTTACGCATTTACAATAGCGCTCATAATTATTCGAACGGCAAGGATTTTACACTTGACACCGTTTTTGAAATACAAGTGAAGAAATCGTAAGTTGTGTCATGTTTCCTACCAGCGTCGCATATTTCTAACGATTCCAATTTTGCATGGCGAACAATAATGAGTTTCATACACGGTTTTATTGGACAATTAATCGGACATTTTAATTACATTTTCAATTTTCTATAAAGAGGAGATGGTACTTTCAATGAAATATTGCGGTTGTGAAAACTACTACCACAGTAAATAACGCTAGTAACCGTATTAGTTTCCACTCCAAACTGATATCAAATTACCTTTTTCAACAGTCAAAGTTAATAATCTATGTTAATAATGATAATTTATATTCGTGTGAATATTCATGTACTATAATATGTTCATGGAATAATTTACTGATAATTACTAACCAAGTATGTTACATTCTACGTAAACATTGGCATCCTACTATACGTATAGTTTTAATAAAATTGTAATTTACTTCTAGCCTAATTATTTCTTTATTAAAGGAATAAAAGATTTATAATAACGCATAAAGATTCAAATACAATAGTACTTAGCTGTAGCTGCAATTTAAAATTATGGAGTGACTATTCAATATTAAATTTTATCTGTTTAATTTTCATTTTGTCTCAATATTAAAAAAGACATTGTGCAAATTCTGTGAAAATGTTCTACAGAGGTATAACAAAGTAGGAGAAAAGTTTTACGTTTTTTTAGTGTTTGCCTCATCTATCGGCTAAGGTGAACAAGAAATGTTACTATGTGCTCATTTTATCAGGCTTACTGTATTTCAAGCATGGAAAATATTTGAAAATTATACCATCTTCTTCGTCTGTTAAAGGTAAGAAAGTCTATTTCTCACGAATATATTTATGTAAATCTAGTATCCATAGTACAGTTCTTTTAGAAATTGTGTCAGAAGGTTCGTAAAGATAACAATTTATTACCGATTTGCTATTTCAAGTTTTTGCATAGATGCATTTATAATGGATAATTGATAAAAAATTATCGTAATCAAAACATGGAAGGTATTTTTGTAAATAGTATTCCAGAAACTAAAATCAGAAATATTTTGGAAGTTGATAAGTGGATTCCATTAAAATTTTGTATAGTATTTTTTGACATAACTATTTAACGTTTTTCATGTAATTCATTCAGAATTTACTATCTTTTGAAAAGACAATTGTATTTAACAATATTTTCACATACATAATTATGTAATAATTTAAGTTTTCTCTATATGTATGCGTGTAACAAGTGTATGAATCTAATATTCTCACATTCGAATGTTTTGAAAAATTACAGCCAATGGAGCAGAAAGATGCGTATTAAATAAAAATCTATTATTACGTAATTTTATATATGAAAAGTGTTATTAAATGGAGTCGTCTTTTTATCGTTCTTAAGTGTACACATTTAACTTCAGATGGCACATCGAAGACAGTAAATCTCGAATAAATAACACAAAAAATTCAGCTTTCACATCATCATCAATCTTCTTGACGACGGAAGGCGGAACTCGGTGTTTTAATCCAAGCTCTGCTGACACTTACAGCGACGGAGCTGCAATCGTAGCCCAGTCAATACAAATCTTGCTTTTGTTATCGTCTACGTTTCGTTTTTCTATTTCAATCGTTACTTCGAAAAGTGGAAATCTTCTTTAAACAATATGAACGCATACAAACTGTATAGCGAATACTTGTCAATCATATGCCTGTGCTCAATTTAAGAGCACCCTCACACTGTTAATGTCACAAACAATGTTGAATATTGGTCTAACATTGCAAAAGCATAAAAACTACGAAATGTGGAACAAATTGTATTAAAAATTTAACCAACAGACAACTATGCATGTATAATGATTAAAATGTTCAAAATTTGGAACTCTATGTATTACGGAACACCGCAAAGTATTGAGTATTCTTTCATAAACAAGGAGCAGATATATTGACTTTTAAACTATACTTGCGTAATATAGTAATTTTGTGGCGTAGTTTAAATTTTAATAGTTTCAATTTTTTGCATGATTTATCATAATTGCCCATCGTTTTTTCCTGTTTCAAAGCATTTTAAGTCTAAATGTATTTTAATTTTAACTTTTATGATGTTTTTAGTTTTGATTATACAAGAGTAGTTTAGTGTCAAGTATAATTTATTCTTGGTATTACTATTATAAGTATACTGTATCATAATATTATATAGTTTTATAATATTATTATATTTATCAAACTTTATTTGCATTTTGAATTCCTCGCCTAATAAGATACTTGGAGAAGGTAAAGTGATGCAAATAAGACAGAATATTTTTGATAGTTATAAAGAGACAGTTTTTTTATGAAGAAAAAACGAACAAAAAGAAAGGAAGAAGAGGGCAATGAATTCTAAGGTGTATACAACAGTACAGATTAAATATAGTGACAAATGATAAGTGACCTATTCGATACTTCCACTGGGACCAAGAAAACTATTTATCTCTTTCATTTAAATAAACATTAAATTTTGTAAACAAAAATTAAGCTTTACACATATTCCTTTAAAAATGTCAGGAATTTCTCATAAAATATTATTTGTTTCAAATTGTTAGTTACGACTTATTTTAATTTTATAGCAAATTTTAAAAAGAATTAAATTTCTACGTACAGTCGAGGGCGAATATATACGGACACCCTTTAAAACAGTATAATTTTTTTAAAGCTGGTCCAAATGCCATGAATTTTTTTAAATGATAATGGGGCTGGTCTATTAAACGGCGACTAAAACACTTTTTTAATTATCACTAATAATGTAAAAGCTACTTTGAGTGTATAATTATTCGCACCTGTGTATGTTTGTCACCAACTGTATACATATAAACTATTAGTATGCGAGTATTTATTCATTCGCCGTGTTCTAACTGTTATAATAAAACAGTGCAGTTGCTCTATACTTTAGAACGTATTCTCTTCATTTTTAAATACATATGTATGGCGACGGGAGTCCTCGTGGCAGACAGCTGAGTTGATGATCAAAGATGGTTTCCTTTTTCGGTCAACCTCGTACGCCGTACGCAGTGGAGCGCGTAAAAGTCCACATATCAGGGCATGAGAAATAGGTAGAGCCAGAAATACCCTATTTCAAATTCTCCGAATATGACGAGACGTTTTATGCATTCGTATCACGACCAACAACTTATTAACCCATACTGTTTAAACACCAGTGTGCCATTTCTTCGTGACTTCACAGTGGAAACCAGTCAAAGAATTCATCTTCATTGTCAATTATAAATAACTACCAGCTTAACATATTCATTACTAGCATCACAGACTTCTGACAACTATAATTTGATGTTTTACGTATAGAAAATTAAACAAATTTCACATGTGTTGTTATTTAAAATTATAACGCATGTCATTGTATCCGGAGAATCTCTAACATCTCTGCTGCTGAAATAAACGTTCGTAACGAACGTGTTCATGACAATTTTCTATTTCTCAGTCTCTTTTGCGACACATTCTGGAATATGTTCCGAATTTAATTAAACAACATATTATTACGAATATTTATAAAGCTGTATGTATTCAATTATCATTCCTATACGCTACTTTCATAAAAAATGCTGATTTTAGTTTTAGGTTTTAATGTATTTTCAATCATACAGTCAATTTAAATCATAACGGAAAATCAATCTTCTAATGGATCGATTTTCTTTTAGCGGTTTTCAATTCAAGTCGTTTAATTAGGGCGAACTTAAATAATTGATACTGAATTAATTGTTTCACATTTTGCTTGAATTTTCTTTCCATTCCTTATTTATTTCCTGTTCTGTTAACTTTTCAGGTACGACGGAAATTGGACACTTTCCTATCCTCAACCGGGGCTGATTTTTCACGAGCAGACCTAAAATTTTGTATGTACTCTGGAACTTATAGGATTAGTTCTGAAGGCGGGCTCCAAACATTATACATATAGTCCTCACGTAACAAAAAGGCACTTATTTATTTACATTCCTCCTCTTACTAGCTGCTTCACTGACATACCTATCGGTTGTTACTGGTTGAAAACGGTAACGAAAATAACCTTTGGTCAATTGCGACCGATAGCTGCGGCAGTGGGGCAACTAGTAAGAGGGGGAATGTAAACAGAAAGGTGCCTTCTTGTCGCGTAAGGACTATATGTTCACAGTTTCTTCAAATTAATGATCTTGTAATATGGTACATATCAATGCTTGATTCTGATATGCGTACTTTGAAGAACCAATTAAGCAAAATCTACGGTGTATGGATAGCGGCAGACGGAGAAGACAACTATGTCCCTACGATATATGACAGTCGACCAATGTGCAAAAGTTTAACACGTTCGCGGACGTGGACGCTGTAGCATTCATTTTCATGTCGATGCAAAATGACATGAATGCTATAACATTTAAATTTATAAGTCACATTATCGTGCACATTAGGTGCACTATTGTGCACTTTAACACATTGTGGATCAGTAGTTTTATTGCTAGCTTTACCCTGTGGCTAGCTATGTTTGACACTCTAAAGGACAACAATGAAAATTCGGGAATTCTCGTGATTGGCCACTAGTTCTAGAACAAAAAACACTAGAATTTTCATGATCGTCTGCAATGTGCTAACGTAATGGTTTAAGAACAAATCGCCTATCTATTTTTGCAGCTCCTTAAGTACTGTCCGCGTACTTGTTAAGATCTATTCAGTGCATTAAACCTGCACATGAGGAGTTAAATAACACTTTATCTTGGCATTTTAATTTAACGTCACATGCATATACAATATATACACGGGTTAACTGAATTAAAATTAATTGAATTCTTTCGTTTGATCCATGATTTATTGCCAAGTTTGAACACATGATTCGCAGTAATGTTGCAGGATGAAATATTTCACCGTATCGACTCTTATCAACTTTTGCAAAGTTACAGCATTCCAAGTGTCCTTATACACGTGGTAGCATTGAAATGTATTTCCGCTTCTGTACCGTTGTCATACGACATCTCTTTGATGGGATGCAACGCGATGGTGAAAACCCGACAGCTGATAGAATCCATCCATGTTCACAACGTTGCAGGAGGAAGTTTGCTACACAGTCCGAGCTGATACGATCGCATTACAAAATGGCGTTGACGATGCCGTTTAGTTCGTCCGAAAAAGTCTTAAGAATCTGGTCGTGCTACAAGACGACTTTCGATAATAGAATATTGATTTCCAATTAATCTCAAGAAGATGTGCCATTGAATTTTAAACAGGGCTCTCTTCAATATCGATTATAATACGAGCATCATATAAATATAATGTACGAGTATAATACATACATATATGTGTGTATGGATTGCAACCTAGTTAGTATAAAAAATAATTTAAGACTAAAAGTTTCCGGCGGTTTAGTATTAACTTTCGTAGCGGTTTGTTTCTCGAGCTCGAAAAGATCCATACAAATAGTTTTCTAAGAGTGTTTCGTCATCTTCAGAATGTATCAACAGCGACCGGTGAACGATAAAATTACAATTAGGTAGACAATTTTTCCAATTAGGTGCTCTGGGAAATTGAAAACAACATATAAGCTCGCTTGAAATTTATTCGAACAACCTCCTGTTCAATAATGAATCAGAAGGAGTACCTAATGTACATGGTCGAATTTGTTTTGTAATTTAAAGCTCGAACGAAATGAAAATGGTTTCATTTAAATTAAAATGATTTAGTAATCGCTCAATTATTGTACTAAACCACAATTACTGTAATTTAAAAAGTTGTTAGAACGTCACGTTTCAAGACAGTTATTAAAATCTGACGATCCACTATATAAAATTAGCCAGGCTGTAAATCCATAAAAGGCAGTCTGTTGGTAATTCAAGCACAAATAAGATTAGGAACTGATAAAATTAGGCTATAGTCATTTGAAAATTCGTTTACCTTTTCTGATCATCAGATTTTGACATCCTTCTCTTGGCTGTATTTCAGATTGTGTAGACTTTTAAACTCTTATGAGTTTATTTATCTTTATATATAGCGAAATACAAATACATGATATAACACGTCTAACAACATTTTTTAAATTAAGTAAAGAATTAATTAGTCTAGGTTTCTTTGAATTATACAGTTCGCACCGGCTGATAACGTGATTTAGGTTTCGCTGCTCTGTTCATATTTACAGCTGCAATGATCAATAATGCAAATGTTTGTTGGGAAAGTAACAATTCTTTCAAGTTTATCTACGAGAAAACTAAGACACAAAACATTCACGCTTATAATTTCTATGGTATCATTTTATATTTCTGTAGTTATTCGTTTTTTAAAGCTTTTCAAACAGGTCGATGGAAGAGTTAGATTTTAGCTGAATGAATCATGTGAACTCGTTCGTTGGACGAGTCCAGTCGTGTATTGTTCGGCCAAGGTTTCCGAACGCTAAGTAAGGATGGAAAAACTTACCTTGTCCTCCAGTTCGGAGACAACATTTACAACAGCGTTCTCTGCCGATTTCATGAGGGATGCAGTCTGCTCCTTCGCCGACATGTGGCTGCGGAAGGACGCCTGGATTTTCGATGCCGCTTTACAGAGCTCTGTCAACAAGCAAAGAAGAAAGTGCTCTTAAGTTAATGCTGATAGACGAGACCGGATTCGATACTCTGTCTCCCCGACAAGTCAGCGAAACAGGATTGGGAATTCGAAGCTTCCTGGAGTGACGGTTTCAGAACGGAATTCCACGTAGAACTGACACGGATTTCAGATGGTATCCGTGTCCCAGGGATCTAATTTTCGGGTGTTAGGAAAGAGGTGTTATGAAAGGGAAACGTATTGAAAATATCCTGAATACGACAGAGATAATCAAAGCGATTGCTTTTTAATTTCCTAGTGGTATTTGTGCGTATGTATTTCCACCCAATTGTAAATCATTAGCGTGTAATGTATAACAGTAGTAAGCGATTGAACTTTTCCGACAGTAAAACTTAAATTTTTGGTAAATTCTCAAAACTTTTCCAAAATTATTTTTATTTGTGATCAATTTCTTTCTAACTACATCCGAACACGCATTTCTTCAGAATAATAAAATGCAAATTTTTAATTAAGTAAATTATTGAGTAGATATCCAATTTACTTTCTAAAATTAAAAGAACACAACAAATTGTTATGAATTAGACGTGCCTTTGGTAACTGTCCTTTCAAAGTTTCACCATAATTCTGAATACAGACTTATTTTATGTTAAAATACTCTTATTTTAAATACCGTTCTTCATTTTATCGAGTTCAAATATGCCACATAAGGAACAACATCGAATAGATGTAAATTAAATACAAGACGCGGTAAACGAAATAATACAGAAAGAAAGTTTGATCAAATTAATTGCAAAATCTTTCAACTTTCTTGGGGTGTTCGTAGAAACTTATGATGTTCGTGTCACATAGTCTTAACCAAAAAAAAACACGTTCATGTTTTCGGTAACTACGCTACAATGCAATTTATTAGAACTTCTAAAAATTTATTCTATGCAAGTATGTATTGGGTTATCCAGAAAGTTCGTGCCGATTTTTTAGGAAAGTTCAACGATATATATTTATTTCATTATGTATGCACCATTTTCCTCCACAACTTTTCATCGCTCTTTCATACAAATTAGATTCTATCTTCCAAGAATTTCTTAGGTTTTTCGGCGAAAAGCTTTCCGAAGTAGTCTTTTTTACGATGTCGTTTTTCCGTTAAGAGAATTTTGCAAAGACCTAAATAAGTGGAAATCGGAAGGTGCAATGTCTGGAAAATACGGCGGCTAGGGTAAGACATCTCAGACGAATTCCAACCACTTCTGTCGGGCAGTCAAAGAAACATGAGGCCTGAAATTCTCGTGATGCAATCCCGCCAAACGCACGGCATAATTTCGGGTAGGTTATGGTGATTCTATCGTTTATGCCAGGATCTTTCTCGCTTATCATTGTTGTAACTGACTGATTTTTCATAACTCGTGAATATCTGTTTCAAATGCGGTATGTTTATGTTGTGTTTATACAGCGAATCACAGATAGATCTGGCAATTCTTTTTCCGTTAAGCTGTGCAGAACTCGTACATCACATTGTAACAATTTATATAACCAAGTTTTATAAAATGCTTATGAAAAGTTGTTTTAGACATTTTTAATGTCGCTGCTAATTTACGTGTCGTGAAGTGCGGTTTACTTTCGATCAATGTCTTTATTTGATCATCATCATTGTTGGATAGTCTGCCGACTTTCCGTTGTCTTTAAGGCTGAAATCTTCAGTTCTAAACTTTGCGAATCACTTGCACTCAGTTCTCTCGACTAGAATATCTTCCCCGTAAACACTACATCTCTTGGCTTTCCTTTGTGCAGCATTTTTGCCTTTACGGAAATAAAATAACGTTAAATGACTAAAGTGTACTTTATTTTGTTTCATCAACAACAAGTTATAAAATTGTCACGTATGAATTTATTCTAACCAAACTTGTTTGTAAACTTGGTTGAAATGTCACTTGTCGGAATATGTGCACAGGTCATTTGGTTTTAACAATTCTGATATCTTCAAACGCACAACTCAATAACAATTACCATGAAAATACAAAGGAAAATAAAAATTTAGTTGCAAACTTTAATAAATCTAGCTTTAATGAAGTGACAACTGAAAAAACTATAACAGCAGTAGGGTTAACATGTTTTTACTATTTAATGACACAATAATTAAAGACATTATGCTAATTCTCTTTCATAGCACTGCCTCAATTATAAATATCAATGTCCGTTTCAACAGCCTCAATTTATGGATACACTTTTAAAAAATCGAAATAATGACATTAAGTAAATAGTACCAAATAGAAGTAGAGTAGGTCTTTTAAGCGGTTTTATATCGTATTTAAAACAAATATTTCATGCTGTCTCTCCCCTGCCACCGAATTTCACGAATGTGGGATGTTTATAAAACATACGATAGACACATATGTGCTATATGCTTCCGGCAATATTTGAAGTATAAATAATTTGTACTCATGTATAAAAATTTAATTCAGCGGAGAATGTGATGATTAAACAGATATGAAATGTTTCCATAAATTATTTGTGAACAGATGTATTGCAGAAATTATTGATATCCAATAACGAATATATGATGCATTAAATCATATGATGCAATAAATATAGGGTGACTCATAGAATTTGCATGCTTGAAATAACACACACTTCGAATAATTTATAAACAGTGCGTTTATATAAATACAATTATTGCAAGATTTCAAATGAGGCAAATCATGTCTTGTATTTAAAAATTTTTCATGGACAAATAATTTAAAAAATATTTGAGGTGTGTAAGTTATGTGATTCACGTTATGCGTATAACGCGCTCCTACTGTCGACGAGCAAATGAAATAGAAAATATGCACCTGTCATGTGCTTGAATCGCGCCTCAGTTACCCTGCTTCCTCACTAAATACTGTACTTCAATTACTGTCCTCCCTCTCTGAATACTGAGCTTCAATAACTGTGCACAATAAACATTTAATATCGAACATACTTTAATAAATTTTATTTTCTATACAAAAATGTTGTATAGTAAGTTATTGAAAAGTTCACATTAGAGGTGAATAAAATTTCATATTTATATTTCTTCTGTTTAAAAATATGACAGAGATGATTTGAGATTTGAGGTTATGTTGCCCTGTCCTGTGACACAAAGTAACTAACACATCGAGCGAAAAATTAAAATGAAAACAAAAATTCAAATAATTAATGACTCTTTTGTTTTTTCGTAATCATAATACGTTTCACTAATACTATTAACATTGTGATATCTTACCTAGAACAATTTATTGTACTGAATAGTGATTTTCATTCGTTCAGTATTTTCTTAAGCTTTTCCATAAGCTTTACTGAAAATTTCAGGAATTCAGTATCAAAAGATTGAAATAATTATTATGATACTTTTGAAACTTCTGTCTTTTACATATTTAATTTTAACAAATAAATCGATAACTGAATTTAAATAAAAAAAAGTATAACATGTCTGATTCAATAAATGTAGAGTTAATTGTGCTTGAAAATAAACTAAAGGCACACTAATTGGCAACCCCACAGTAACCAGCTTCAATTCCCCATGCCTATGCTATATGCCTGAGATGCTATGAGTCGCTGGACGCGACGCAGGAAGCAAGATGCTGCGGCGGTAGTCAGGAGGCGTAGCCCAGGCGATAGAAACGTTACGTGCTGAATCGTCCTGAGCACTGTCCGATATGATTAGAATTTTAACTTGGTATTGCAGTATTCTCCGATACTATGCAAATTAATAAAAGATTTTGTTGTCTCCGATATCGAGTAAGTCATAATACTTAAACATGGCGAAAGAACAGCCTCATAATGCGATTTTGGACTGTATGTACCTACATATGAAGCAATAGAAACTATGAATATAATTTAAAAAGATACTATGAGTAATGTAGTAATGCAATTTATTGATAAAGAATAAAATATATAAAACATATAATATGCATATATATAATACAAATCTGGAATTCTTTATTGCCTAAATTCTAAATATTATCGACAGTGAATGATAATACAGTAAAGCAGTAGGCAATTTGACTACCTTTTATTAAAAAAAATCATTTAGAAGAATATACAGGTATGTTAATTCCGTAATATTATAGTGTTTATTGTACTCAGCAAATGTTATAAATGTATTCAATGCATCGCCATTCCGTAGCATTTACCGAAGAACAGCCGGGGTATATATTCAGTTAATCGAACACTCCGGATAACCGGACGCTGGATAATTGGAATTCTGCTTTAATATGATACGCACTTCTTTTGTTCGTATTACTTTTAAATTTCGTTTTACACAGTTTCGACGCAACATGCCACTCATAAAGATACGTGTAACACGAAAGACATTGTCGCGATTTACATTATTTCTATATTTCGTTTAACGCGATTTCGAAACTACATGGGACGAATTAACCGTGTCGTAGCACTATTGATTGTATTTCAGACAGATGTCAGAATTAAGTATCTTAAGTTTCTAGAACAGAAACTTTTATCTAACCACAGTTCTAAAAGCACGCATATGAGATCTGTTCAGAAAATAACCGAACTTTATTGTTATAAATTTATTATGAATTTTACAGATTATTGGTCCTTGTCTCCTTCAAAGTACTTCCCTCCTCTATTCACATACTTTTGCCAGCGGTGTTCCCATTTCGCGAAGCAGTCCTGGATAGCTCCATTTGAAATGGCCTGCAAGTTCTGTGACGCATTTGCTTATATGTCATCCATAGTGTGAGAACGGTGTCCTTTCAGTACTGATTTTAATTTCGAAAAAAAGAAAAATTTGATTTTCCCCCAGTGTTACGCAAAATTTTACGTTACATCGTTGCTCCAGAATCAAACAATAAAGTCACGAAAACTAAACGAGATATCAACAATCCGTAAAGAATTGCAGAGGAGGTCGTGCGCAATGCAATTCTTGCCAATCGCATATCGTTGGCGCGTAATTCAAAAAGTTCGGTTAGATTCTGAACCGACGTCGTATGTGAATTTTGTACCTGGAATCTTCATATTATTTTGTTAGTGTACATAAAATTTTGCACGAAAGAATGGACTAGTGTAGGCAGAAATATTATGTTGGTATGTTGGCATCGATATTTGATGTGCGCACAAATAGGTTATCCTAAACAAACAAAGCCGAAGGGAATATATAACGTTAACACCATAAATAAGTCAACAATTATAACGTTTCTATCAGAGTCAAGCAATCTATTCGCTTGGTTTCCTCGAGCTGTATCAACCACTTTAAAAAATAGGTGGTTGACCCAGTTCTGAATTGGGAATGAGTTCGGAATTCGGAATGGTGGAAATTCGCCTGACTTGTGACTGATCTGTTAGTAAAACTCAGCTGGTCTCTATTTGCATAACCGATCGAGCTTCGAACTATCATACAAATCAAATTAAAGTTTAATCCCTTCGTCGTACATAATTCATTGAACAGAAGCGATGTTAATTGTACAGATCGATGCAAATACACAAAAACTATAGTCTTGTCTAAAAATAAATGGACAAGAAGCACTAACGTTTTCTCGTACGAAGATTAGTTTTCAATACTATTGCTTTCAAAATTATCCTCCAAAATATGAAATCTTAGATCAAAATAAGTTTGAAAGTAACTCAAAAATTTGGATTATCTGATATTTATTTTTACCTTCTATGTTTATTTTCAAATATTTCCAGGAAGGTGATTAAATGAATAACTAATATATATTTTTTAAAATGTAATGAAGAATGGATCGTATACCAGATATATCCATATGAATTTTTTAAACTAATTAAATAATTAAAAACGGTAGACATTTTTCATTGGAATCATTTATGTTTAAAATCTCTAACTTATAAGCAAAAGTATTAATTATTAATTGTTTCTTATAAATCACGATTGCACTCAAAAATTTAAGACACAACGTGAGTCGATGAAATTTTCAGTTTTGTTAATATACTACGTAATACTTATGAAACAATACTTACACTCGCTATTGTACAATAAATTAATTGACCGATTGCTGGCGGTAAAATACGGATATTATAGTAATGGTAAATCGTGGATCGTGTTGTTAGCTGCATAGCATTCAAGGGAAGGAATTTCTCGATAAACTCTCTAACGTTATCAAATCGATTCGCAGTGGCCCCATTCCACGTTGCCGCTACCAGTGTTGATCGAGGCCTCAAAGGAGAGTGGTCAAAACTATTCAAATCGATGGTTTAGCAAGTAAAAATTGTGTCCACGATTATATAGTTTCGAAAAAGTTCCACAAGTTCCTTGAGAAAATTGTTAAAAAAGTACATTCAATTTCTTAGAAACAATCTACGGATTTTATGCATTTGAAAAGAACTTGAACATGTACAATTAAAAATGATAAGTGAATTAAAATTATTAAATAAAGGAATCATTTTTTATTTGGTTTCAACTTTTTTCAATTAATGCAGAAAATTTTTGTTATGCACAAAGATCCACAGTCTACTTCTAAAGAATATTTCAAAACTAAATGCATGGAATTTAACATTGAATTGTTGTCTTGTCAGTAAATGACATAAGTAATGATGGAGATTGTTGAGAATAACAATGATGGTTACAATTAGTTGTTTTCTTCCTGTGAGAGTTTCACAATGAAATAGTGGTTAATAACAAATATACAATTTCGTTGAAATATATGGAAATATTGTTGAATATTTTCGCCAACAGATGGACTACATATTTACAATTACTTTCCGTCGCTTGATAACTGCATAGGAATTATGAGGAGACAATAAATTACTTTTCCGAGTTTACAAAAAATATATTAATTATTGTACTCTGTTTCCTACCATAAGAATTTATTGGGAATGAAAGTATAGTATTTTCTAAATAAATATAAGTAAACTGACTTACATAATTGGAGGGGAAACGGGAATGTACATAAAAGAGAATGCATGTTATTAACTTCTGATAGTTATCTTAGAATTACTCTTGAGTTACGTGGGATAACTTCGAGTAAAGAAAGACTAGACTGTCGGATCATACTGCTTTCCAGTAAGATAAAACGTTTATTATTCATTCATCAAGAGAACAAATATTTAAGACCGTTCATAAAGAATTCGAATTCGATTATGTCCGTACCAGTGTAGACCATAATTGCTTTCTTTGAGAATAGCAGTAAAACTGTAGCCATTTCGATTGAGCGTCGTTCAAATCAGATATACTTTCCCATGGTGGGTAATTACTTGCGAGCAATTCTGCGCCTTGAAAGAGGAATCTTCTTAACTACTATAGCCACCTGCTATAGACAGGCAATCGAATAAATGGCGAGTCGTAAAAGCAATCTTCGAAATCGGACGACGTATCGTCACCGCTACATGAGTATTGATCTGGTTGAATGTTCTGCAAGCTTAGAACCCAAGGGTGAATTTCAAAATTCTAAATTCCCCAACATCACGTTGCTTCCCTAAAAAAATAAATCTTTTAATTCTTCCAAATGAATGATAAAATATCTTAATCACCAAAGTTGGACAATCATTTATCTGCGTATACTATGGCGAGTCGTAAAAGCAATCTTCGAAATCGGACGACGTATCGTCACCGCTACATGAGTATTGATCTGGTTGAATGTTCTGCAAGCTTAGAACCCAAGGGTGAATTTCAAAATTCTAAATTCCCCAACATCACGTTGCTTCCCTAAAAAAATAAATCTTTTAATTCTTCCAAATGAATGATAAAATATCTTAATCACCAAAGTTGGACAATCATTTATCTGCGTATACTACTTGCTAATTCATTTTTTGTTTATTTATGTATACGTATCGAGATTTACTTGATTTTCGTGGTAGTTTGTATGTTCCAAGCAATCAGTTTAAGGCAATTAGGAAACTACAATCAGTGTAAAACATAAACCATGCAAAACACGATTGTTTTGTGAAATTGTGAAATCGAATTGGCAAACACACACGCGCGCGCGCAAGCGGTATTACATCGTCGATAAGAGTTCTCTTTATCAATGGCAGATTAATTTACACCAACGGATGGCTAAATTATACGAAACAGTTTCTGAAAAACTCAGATCTTCGTGCAAAATGAAAATTGTCGAAGTTCATTGTAAGTTGTAAGAAACCCTAGTAAGACGCAAATGTCTTTCCTCTTTTAATAATTATAATTATTTGAAAAGGATACAACAATATTTTTATATTCGTCTAATGCAGAGCTTCAACAGGCCTCGCGGCCGGCAAGAACAGAGCTACGGGGCAAAGCTGCGGGCAAACGTCTTAGCGGAGTGAAGCTATGTGGTTAGGATCATCGTCACGAAGACCTATGGCGATTGCTCGATGCTCATTCTACAGTAATGGGTCTTTCCCCTGCACATCTCTATGCCGCAGCTTGATCCGTTAGCAAGGATCGATATAGAAATTTTCTTTACTCTGATTGGTCGATGATTCACTGCTGAGACTGGATCCACTGCAGATTGGATGCGCAGTAAAATGGTGAGAATGTGCGCACCAACTTCGGGAGTAAGATAAGTGTACAGGAATAGGTCCCATTACTGTATTTCACTCAATCTTGACGTAACCTGCAGTTGTCTCTGCCATCGTTTTCAGCTAATAACATGTCGTTACTGGTGGGGAGAACAAGAAGTACAAGAAGGAGCACAAAAAGTCAAAAAAGGGGCACCGTTGCCCTAGGGAGTGGGGCCTAGAGCCCACCGATCGGTGTTTGCTCTGGACTGAAAATCGCTGTCCGTACGAGCAGGTTGTCAAACAGCTCTGTTCTAATGTTTTTTGTAGGTTTATTTTTTCCCTATTCATTTCTGTCATAAATGCATAAAATCCAAAGTTTAGTTATCAATACTCTGTAGATCTTTATGCATTTGTGACAAAAATAAATATGTTAAATATACAATAGTCGAAACTTTAGAAGAATTAAAAAACTTTAGCTAATTATTATTAATTAATACCGCAGTTTATTTAGTTAGTACTACCCAAATTGTTATAACATGAATATTTATCAAAAAGTTATAAAATACATTTAGAATTAAGTACTGTTTTAAAACTACTATTGGATACTATGGATATGCTATAAAATGTTTTTAAGATCATTTCAAGTTAGTGTCAAGACAAGGAAACTAACGCAGAAAATCTTATTATTAGCACATTACTTGTCTCATGTAAAGATAATTCTGTTCGTTTAACTATTATTTCGCACTACGTATTTAGTATTTTTTCGAACTTACCGTTTCTGTTGTAGTAATACTATTTTCATCGAATGAAAAATGCATAATGTCCAAGTACTTCGATCAATTAAACGGAATGACAGTGCAAATTTTTGGCAACGTCGAAGACGTCGGAGATGAAGTAGCAAAGTATAAACGATTTTACAAAATCCTAGCGACAAATTCTTCCAACATTATTCAGCTCATCCGTTCTACAATCTTAACACCGTCGACACCGAACGTTTACTTTGAAAATTCTTATTCTAGGTGGGACTGTACGCAGAATAATCAATCTTTCTCTCGTAGAACGCTTTCATCTCGTAGAACACTTCCATCTCGTAGAACACTTCCATCTCGTAGAACGCTTCCATCTCGTGATATCCGTGACAAGAAATAATCTTTTCCAAGAAAAGATTGGCTGTAACTAGAAATGCTGCAGATCTGTTCCCTTTCAGAAGAAATATCATACGTGTGTACAGGCTAATTCGGTAAGAGATACACTTGACCAGTCAATGTATGCATATACGAATTTGATGAGGAAATATAGACACAAATAACGAAAATTGAACCTTTTCTAACTGAGTATAAAAAGTTAGTATAAGTGTAAAAGTATGACATTCCCAATAAAAAAAAGTTCATTAGCTTTGACTTCGCTATGATAAAAACTAAGATAAAAAATTTTTCTAAAATTTGTTTTCTCTGTAACTTCTACACGACCGCATAGTCGTAGAGTGCATATACTCCATACAAAAGTCGATTTTGTATAGAGTCAATACTTCTGAAACGCACAGTAAAACCATATTTATACTTATTGCAAAACTTATCAGTTTATTTGGTGTATATGGAGCGGAGAAACATATTAAAATAAAGTATACAAGTACAAAAATACAAAAAAAAAACAAGTAAGTGAAAAAACTGAAATAACCATAAATCATGAATTATGATTTCAAAAATATACATTTATTACTGAATTGTCATTTATTATTCTGTGTGCTGGGACATTTGAGAGTTGGTAGAATTCATTTGAAAATTTACATGTCAAACGCTAGATTGATTTATCAAGATAAATCATATATTAGAATATGCTTGTGCTCGAGGCGATTTCAAGATAAAACCTTAACATTTGCAATTTACTTATTAATAAATTGCCACGTTTTAATTCCAGCATTTACCGACGGTTACCTCAAATTGAAAAAATGGTAAACCTTGCTTTGGATAAATCGCTTGATTGAAAGAGTAAATTTTGATATGTTGATTAAAAGTAGCAAGCTGTGCTTGTATACGTGTACACATATGTGAGAAGTGAAAATAAAATACGAACAGTGAAACGAAAACATGACCAGGAAAGGCAGTCGTAGAAAAAATTGTGAAACGGATGATTGGATGTTTGAAAAGTTTGTAGCAATAAGAAAGCAGTTCTACTTTTCACACGTTTATTGTTGTATAACTTATTTTAAAATATAACATTATGCTTGAAATAATAAGTATAATGGTTACATTGCTTCTTTTTAAATAATTTTAATGCGTGTTGCTTTTTCAGATGCGTAAGGAAAACAAACTGATACAAGTAAATGAAATATTACGCCGCAAAACTAAATTTACCATTTTCTTCCGTTGGTTCACTAAAATTATCGAAAAGTGGAGCTGCCTCCTTGTCACAACCGTCCCTTTAATTCTCCTAACCTCATACGCACGCTTCTATTTCAGAACTTAATTCCGGCTTAGTACGCGCGACGATTATTCCCAAAATCTCCTAAGTTTCTGTCGTACGCCAGCAATTGGGAATATGTCTGGCCAAGTATTGCGTTCGAGGTATACACACGCCTGTATTGCAAGACCATGTTCTGAGGTTGCTTTCTGGCTGAACAACACATACGGATTGGATATCAGAACAGAGAGCAGTGGGGACACATCGCGAATGCAAGCCGCGGCTGAAAATCGGGTCACGGAGTCAGTCAAAACCGTCGAGGAAATCGTAAGCAATTTCGACGGAAATTTCAAGAGTTCGAGTCAAAATTCAGAGAAGGTAACAATCTACGAGGGGGGATTTTCATAGTCCACGGGGAGCCGCTGGCGAGAAAACTGGCGCACGAGATGAGAATACCGGGCCGAGTTTATGACGCGTCTCGTTTGCGGGCTACGCGAGAATGCCGTCTTTTCCATCCACTTTACGAACTATGGAACACGATACGATATTCGTTTTCATTCTACATAGAACCGCGAACCTCATCGCGCTGCAGAGATCGAACTGAGTGAAAAAGGGTGCGTGCATTCTCGCAAATTTCTATTAAAATTCTCTAGCATGGAAATGTTGAGTGGTACGAGATCGGGTTTTGCTATTATACAATTCTTTCCCCGGAACATCGCGTCTACCTGCTATTCTGAAACGTCGTCTTTAAACGACTTAAACGTTCTTTCACGTATAATACCGAATCGTAATAACGTGACGAAGATTCCATTCGTAATTAACTAAATCTGAACGTCATTCGTTTCTTTCCAATCGAAGCGCTTCTTGCAATAGGAATCCTCACAGCACCTGAACTCTCCTGAAACGAGGAAATCCAGGGACCATAATTGTTATAATCAATATGAAAAAAGTCGATGCGTAAAAATTATTATTTCTATTAAAATATGTTCTGGTATAAGTAATTATAACTTATAAATGATTAATTGATATAATTAAATGATTATAATTTATAATTTATTGTAATATATAAATTTATTAACTAATGATTTCATTAATATAATTTAAATAATTATAAATGATATAATTATAAGTTATAAATGATTATACAGGACGTCCACGTAACTGTCGCCACGATTCTTCGAACACTTTCGACAGACTGCCAAAAAATGTCTCGAATAGTAGTTAATCAGTTTTTAGTCAGTCACAGATTGTAATATAAAAATTGATGATTTTCAGAAAAAATATCTTTTTGCAAGTAATCAGTCACCTTCATTTTTTAAAATGATATGATATGTTTTTGGCTCTAAATTATCATAGCTCACGTCAAGACAAATTCAGCGACCTGTTATACCATGACCTTCGGATATGTAATGTTCGATCTTCATCTTACAATGATTGATAGTAGTGTTGCCAATATTTTAACGGAAACAAATGCAGCTGCAAGGTGTTTTATATGCTATGCCAAACCAACAGAGATGAATCTTCTCCGTTAGAAATCACCGAATAAAGAAAATCATCGCTTTGGTTTTATAGGATATGTGACCAATGAGAAGGCAAGCTTTGGCAAAAAAATTTTGAGCAGGTAAAGAAACCCATCCAATCCGAGTTTAAAACACAGATGGGATTAACATTTGATAAACCCAAACACAGTTATGGATCAACTAATAACAATAATATGGCTCGGAAATTTTTGGCGAATCCAAAATTAAGTTTTGAAATTACCTGTGCCAATAAAATCTCATCGGTAATTTTGCCATAATTTTGAATGACATTGCTAGTGGTATCTGCAAAAGTATAAAGTATTAATAAGTAATGCTAAAGATTTATTTCAAGAAGAAGTTCTAGAGGCCATGCACAAAGTTCTCGGTTATAACGGATTAAAACACACACGCAAATCTTCAAGAATTTATACTTATAATGATATAAAAAACTTAATACTTATGTCAGATCCCGCAATTGTTGTGAAAAGAAATATAATACAAAAAAACTAGAAAGATTAATTGGAATGTCGAATATTATCTAATTCCTTCTATATCTAATTAATCTTTTATAGATGAGTTGAATTTCGAAAGTTCGGAAACTGAAGGAAATTTTTCAGTTTAGTCAGAAACTAAAGACTAGACGGAACATTACATTATGTTTCACTGTTTTTTTGTCTTTTCTGTTTTATGTTACTGTAATTATATTAAACAATATTGTACAGTTTGTTTAAGCTGAACATTGTTAAGTTTAAAAAAGTTTAATTGTGTTTTTTTATTAAAATTCTATTTTCTTTACATCAATCAATGTGGCTCTGTATTCTCCTTAAAAATTCATTAGTATGTAGACTGATCTCGGTGACAAGAAAATGTTCCCATCAGAAATAAAACATGGAGATCCGAAGGACTTCTTAGTGTTGAAAAATTACTAAGACATAATGCTCTCAAAGAAAATATTACTCATTATTCATTTAAACCAGAACTTGAAATTAACCAGCATGCAACATTAGGATTGCGAGAGTTACGCCTCCTGACTCCCGTCGCGCGATTCACTACCCATGGTCGCCTCTTTCAGCACGGAGCACCTCAGGCTCGTGTTTCTGCTGCTTTACATGTGTATGTGTAACATTTAGGCGATTATCGGGGAGCGAGATGCATATCGGGACTCGGGAGGCGTAGCCCTCGCAATTCTCGTCCTGCATGCTGGTTAATTCCGAGTCCTGATTTAAGTGATGAATTCGGAGCTGCAATGTCGGACTATATTCTCCGATTTTATTATCATTAGGTTTTCTGTATTGCCTCAGCTATACTGGATTGCCACCAATTATAGTAGCTATAAAGACGCGTTCCAGATTTTATTCGAATATATGTTTTGTTAAACTAGTAGTTGGAAATATTTTACTGAGAAATTATTATTGCAAAATTTCAAATTTTATTGAGTGGAAAACCAAGGACCAAAAGTAATAGTTAGTTGAAATATCTCCATGAATTTAGTTGAAGCTATTGCAGTTCAATGATTCAAAAAATATTAAAGCATCAATTTTTTTTAATACAAATAACAATTAAAGTAACCGAAAATGTTTTGCATTGTTAATAACCATTACTGATGATGGAAATTTTTTTCGGTCACTTATAATAGTTTTCGATGGAAGGAATTTATTTCAGTTATTTTAGTACAAAGTCATCGCTGAGGCAAATTCTGTTTTGGACACTCGGCAAGTGAAATTAATCTGAATTATTCATAAAAGTTGTCAATAAAAGAAATTGCATTTTATAATACTGTTGCAAGTTGTATTACTCTCGACGAAAACTATTTCCAGTATCGACACCAAGACACTGTATACGGATCTCTGAATACAGATTCAGGTACTCGGATCTTTGAATGCGGGTCAATCTCAGATCAACATTTTTCGCCTATTTTGCTGTGCAAATTTACTCTCTGAAGTATTGACTTGTATTGAAACAGCCTATCCTATATAATATGTGATCGAAATACAATTTCTCTTATTTATAACTATAATGAGCGATTGATATCGAATTTCTGTCTCCGATGTTTATAAGTAACCGAAATAAATTCTCCTCATCGATATCCGTTACACGTAACCAGAATAGCGTTCCAATGAATTATGATTATAAATAACGAAAAGAGAATTCTAATTACATATAACTAATATTTGTAACTAAAAACATTTTAATGAAAATAATAATTGTTGTTCAATGATTTTTTCGTGTTGATTATTACAGTTATGGTCTTTGTTAAAAACCCTTGTTTAACAGTAAATAAAGAATTCAACGATGTAATTAAATTTTCTTCAGATTCATTACTTTACTAATAATCGAGGAGAAAGAGGGTGTAAAATAAGATAGGTTAAGGTTAATGATGAAAACATGAAAGATGATACACAAAAACGAAGTAAAGTGACCCAGTATTTGCTTATAATTAGTCAGCGTTAATATTAAATACTCCCGAAATAAATCCAAAATAATATTTCGTTAGTTACTCTGTAGAAATGTGAAACAGTTTCCAGTGGGAGTTAAAAACAGTATGAAAGAAATGTGAAATCCGACAGAATGTGGTACAAATCTACAACGTGAAAAATGGGTTAAAGGGTATATGTATATGCACGATATCTGTGTCGGAGTGTCATATTAGTTTACAGTGTATTTCTACCATAATTAGAGGAAAGAAATTAAAGAAGTAATAGCGCAGAATTACAATGATAGAATTTCGATGAATTAATTGAAAGATGATAGAAGCCTCTAACATTTCCAACTTTCCTCTTTAGGGGATGAAACAGATATACAATACAATATTCAATACAGATATACGATACAATATAATACAATATTCCATTGATCGATCATTTAGCAAGAAAAAAAAACATCGTGGCTTACTGTACTTCTTCAATCGGATACCAAAACCATGCTTAATGCGTAGAGATTTCAATAGTCACAACCCCATATGGGGATTCATTACACTTGACCTTAGGGGAAAGAACATTGAAAGAGTTCTCCAATTTTCTCTCTCATTTTACTCAACACTAAAGAACATACCCATTATAATTTAGCAATCGATGCACACTCTACAATTGATCTCAGTGTTCCAATTCAGATATTAATTTATGTAACTGACATGTATTGGACTCAACCTGGAACAATGAATAAACATACGCATCGACAAATCTAACTTAATGCACAGAAACAATTATACCAACAAAAACTTCAACTATATAAACAAAAATTGGACTCTCTACAAAAAAGAAATATGAAACAAAATAGCAAATCTTACTGTCAATCTTAATCAACAGGATGGAGAACATAATATTGGCATACACTTTGACAATATAACTCGAAACGAGTCTAAAAAGCCTATGAATAGAGAACTTCCTTGATGGGACGAAGAATGTACACAGTAATGCCTCACCATAGTACCCTGCTGGGCTGCCTTATTGTAAAGCATTTTTGTCCCCACCATTTCAATGCGTATGCAATCCACAATGGATTCTGTCACAGCAGTGAATCGTCAACCAATCAGAGAAGAGCAGTTTCTGTACCTGCCCCTGTATTACTGAGCGTTTTTGGGCCCATATGGGGGCACTATGGTGAGTCATTACTGTAGTCCTCGCGCGACAAGAAGGTGCCTTTGTGTTTAGATTCCCCCTCTTACTAGCTATCCCACTGACGTCGATCTTCGTCAACGTTTTCGGCTAATAGTGACCGATAGCTGCAGCAGTGGGGCAACTAGTAAGAGGGGAAATATAAACACAAAGGTGCCTTCTTGTCGAGTGAAGACTATATGCATCGCGCCCATAGTTAAGAAATGCGATACAATAGGGACACACTTTACTTCTCTGAGTGTCTATGACTCCACCACATGAGGCGAGGCAGTGACCTGACATAGCACCTCCTCTCATTCCCCAAAGCTGATATCTAGCATCCAAATATGGCAACCAGGTTTAGGAGTACTGTCTCTATTTGAACCTGTTTGCAAGGTACCGTTAAGCTGCATAGAGTACGCGACTTTTATCAGTTTGTTCGAGAAAAATCTATTAAATCGACGGAAATGAATTTTGTTCTAGATTAAGTAAAATTCATCGTATTCACATTTTTCGCAAAATTCAACAGCACACACAGTTTGCAGCGGCATGTAAATTCTTTTTACACTCATATTTCATATTCATTAATCAGTGCTTCAAGCTGAACACTTCCGTCTAACAGCAGTTCTCAATAATAAATGTCACATCGATAACACGAAGAAAATAGTGTTAGGTATGTCATTCCGTGCGGAGCAGGGACGAACGTACACATTCGAATATCGTCGCAATTGGACCGATAAGAGCCACATGGAATTGTGAAATCGTGGCCTGCATGGCTAATAAAAATGTCAGCTGACGAGCTTATTGCATGCGACGAGAAACTCTATGCATTTATGCCAGAAATTGCATATAATAACGAACACTGCGCGCAGCGTTTGCCATGAAGCTTCAATCCGGCATTAAAGACGAATTATGGGATAATTAATTGTAACATTATATCACTTGATGTTTTTGTAATTTCAATGTTCATACAACGTATCTTCCATCTGTTTGTTTCAGCATATTAACTAGATAATGAGTAACTTACCGCGTTCAGCTTTTGTATCTTAAATCACCGCTTCATATTACATTAACTTCTGTTATCTATTATTCTAACTACAACAAAACATTCAAGGTTGGGGTACCTTGATTTTCAAATAATTTTGGTCGTCACAGTCGATGGCAGATATAATTAACACAATAGTTCGAGACCATGTTTCCAAATGCAGAATCAACATAAATTATGTAGGTGGATCAACTTTTACGAAGTTCTTTATTTAAGAATAAAAGTTAACGGTGCAATAAAATATGCACCGTTTAATATTGCACCTTTTAATATTTTTATTAGATGTAGAAATAATTTTGAACAAACTTTGATTTATTATACAGTGGTCGATATAATGATAAGTTCGTCTCATTTTCCTGATATAACTGCGTGTTTTACGTAACCGTTCTGTTGTTTGTTATTAATAGGTTATTCGTTACAATGCATTAAGTCACATAATTATTTAAATAATATAATTTTTATTAATATAATTATTGTATCAATATCACAAAAGTTTGAAAATTTTGTGCGAAATAAATATAGATTTATTTAATATTTCTGTATTCTTGTTTACAAAATATAAATAAATGCAATTGGAAATAAATTAATTACGAATAAAACGTTTAAAAAAATATAAATGTTTAGTTGGTCCTATATTATTTTTTATGATCTTGTATATCCCATGCAGCACAGAGTGTAAAAAAGAGACAAGACTATGTCAAAATAAAAAAATTGTTCATAGAAATGAGATAAAGCATTGAAACTGAAATGTTGCAGAATAACGGACAAATATACAAAATGTAGTATGAACATTTTTTAGCCCTGTCTTATGTAAAACTTGAACTATATCTGTGTGATTGATCCAATACCATGTATAGTGGGATTTTTGTTATAACATGTTATACATTTCCATAGATTTTGACACGCTGAATCGGTCGAAAGATTTATTTCACACTTCAGGATTTTGGAAAAAAATCGATTTAGGTGAATAAACTACCGAAATCGTGATTTTTTCATTGAACTGATTTGATAACTCGCTGAATTTCTTTCGAAATCCTGAAGTGGTAGATAAATGCCACGCTGATTTCAAATCCGATCGCAAAATATAATACAATATTGATCATATTTTAAATCATATATTATGAGCAATTGAAATAGAATTGGTGTCTGCGATTACTGTTATAAGCAAACGAAATAAATTTTGCTCATCAATAATTGTTATAAGCATCCGGAATAATGTTTCTCTCAACAATATAACTAACTCAAACTAACGAAAAGAGAATTTCGGTCACTCATAACTAAAAACATTTGAATCATAATCGAAATTTTGAAGAGTGCCTTTTGACCTCTTTTAAACCACTACCTTTTTTTCAAGAAAGTATTCGTCCGTTATACAATTTTGATTTTACGTAAGGAAAGCGATTGAAATTGTTTTAAATTGTAGACTATTCCGTTTCTTGTGGGACCAAGTGATACTTGAAGGCCATGAATTAAGGGCGAGTCCTGGGTACAATAAATTTTCTCGAATTGTCCTTCAGCTTGTAAACAAAAATGAACAATTTGGGAAGAGGAGATACGATTATTGGAGACTCGCGTATCATTTTTATAGTCGCCGATTATCAACAACTGTAGAATCGATCTTCCCAAATTGTCCATTTTTGTTTACAAGCTAGGGACAATTGGAGAGAATTCACTCTAATTCGACTACTTTTTCGAAAACAAATTATAGCACCATTGTCTTTCAGAATTTTATTATTTTTTGTATAATTAAAGCAACGTCTAAATGTCCAAAATGTAGATACATTCTACTTTGCAGCAAGTCAAAATATTTGCTTTAATTTTGACTAAAAGTTGCGGACCACATATAATGTGTAACACCAATCTTGGAAAATAACAAAGTATAATTGAAAAAAATGTAATAATAAATAAGGTAATAATATGGCATGTTATATTTTAATATATGTTATTTCATTTTTCACTTATGTTCTCTACAGATATCATAAACATCCTCGTATTTAGAGCATGCTTCTTGAAATTATCGGTTTATACTCCTTGTATAATTTTGATCTCATTACATTGCATCCGTTGCATCTATTTTATATAAATTGAAAAACAAATACATGTGTACTATTGAGGTTATACTGCAGTTTCTTGTATAATTATGTTCCCGACTACTAGAGCAGTCTAAAGAAACTTATTATTAACGTAAATGTTAAGGAACTGAAGCTAATGGTCCCCAGTTTTTGGAGCAAACGGTTTGTAATTTACGAGATACTCAACGTTAGCGTTGTTGCATAAGCCAAATAGCGTGTTAAATAAGTCGATTGCTTGGAAATGCTATCACTGTGAGTCGGAATCCTGTCGAAGAAACATGTGTATGTCTCCTTATTAGTTAACAAATTTTAAAATACATAATATCAAAGATCATAATTCAAACTTGGTCTTCCTATAATTTCCAATGCAATACCTGTAAGTATAATCTTTTGTTCCAATTAATTTATTGTTGTCAATAATTATATCTTAATTATTCGATTCCTCGTTTGTAAAAAAAAGATTTAGTTAGTGTTCTCTTTGTAGAGAAGTAACGACTGCACCTCAGTGCATCATGTTTGTGAATCACTCTAAAAATGTTTTTATTCATCTATCTGGTCAGACCTTTAGAGATTTGTTCCAAACAAGTCTGTGGCGACTACTTCCGCTACCTGCCAGTACATGGATCCCTTTCCCGCAAGTTACCTGACCCGTCCCGATACCTATATATACCGTCACGAACCATTCCTCTATCACCCTCGCGTATGAGGCAGGGCCCGCTCAGTCTTTTTGCAACCCTCGTAGGAGTCAGATGCACCCTTGCGACGGCTCCTCAAGTAGACAAAAAATTCCAGCAAGAAAAGTGTCAAGTCATTTTCGCGTGTCTCCTTATAAATAACCTTGACGGTGAGAGGTTAATACAGAACGAAAACCACATACCAATAATATATCACTACAACAGGAAAGCTCACGACAAAAAAATCCAATACAATAGCAACATTCCCATTAACGACGAAAAATTAAAATTTATAGATAAATTATCGACAACAGACCTAGGCAAAAAAAATCGCCCCAACATTAAAATCCACTGGTGGCTATAGGTTAAGAAAATATAATATGTAACCTAATATACCCTAATGATAAGTAAAATAAGTTTAAAGATAAGTATATTTAAGATAGCGAAAAAAAAACTCCCCGACTAGCGGAGTTCTTCATATATACAGTAAAGCTTCGAGAACTGTCTCAAAGGAGGAATCGAAAATCGTCAGTTTGCGTAGACGAAGGCACGGTCATTCGATCCTCGGGTCTCGCCTTTATCGTTGGTGGCATCTCATAAAAGAGAGAGACAGAACGAAACTCCGGGCGAACGAACTACCTGGAAAGGCAGCCGCCGCATGCTGGTGTAGATTACTATGTATACATTGTAATGCTACCATAAAAACGATGACTTAACTTTTTTATTTCTAATTTTTTGTAGACGAAATTTTTTTTAATATATTGGTCAGATTTTTCCAATTAAAATGATACCAAACACGACATACTTTACACCGTATTTAGTTATTATACGAATCAAATAACTTATTTTATTTACGAAAACAGCATTAAAAAAACCGATTCGTAACTATAAATAAAGTATTAAAGGTAACGTTAAATATGGTATTGTGTAATTCGAGAAATATTCAGAGTGGTTCCGATTTTGAGACGGTAAATGCGGAGATGGCTTCGACCTCGAGACCGTATGTGCAGAGATCGCCTCGACTTCCAGACAGTATGTGCAGAAATGGCTTCGATTTACAGGCTGTAGGTGCAGTGACTTCGATTTTGAGACGATAGGTGTAGAGATAGCCTTGATTTCGAAAGGGTAGATGTAGAAATGGTCTCGATTTCGAGACAGTAAGTGCAGAAATGGCTTCGACTTCGAGACCGTATGTGTAGAGATCGCCTCGACTTCCAGACAGTATGAGCAGAGGTAGTCTCGAAGAAAATGTACGGACTTGACTGTCAACGGTCTTCTCGTTCATATCAAAAGTGATCATTTTGATTCTGTTATTTCATGTTAGTGCCCAGCACTAAGATACTTTATGACACAGATATATAATATTAATGTACAGTTACAATTTATATGCATAAAAATATTTTTTTCTTATATAGTTGTAGTAATAATTAAATAAAATGAATTACACATTAACTATTAAATAACTAAATATAAACGAAATTATATCGTATCTAGTTTTATTTTAGCCAGTAATATTTGTCCAAATTATGTCATGTTTAGTCTCATTTTAATCAGAAAATTATCAGCAATATGTTAGTCAAAAATTCAGTTTTAAAATGTTAAAATTAAAAAAGTTTCGTTATTGCATTATGAGTTTTCTTCCGAGAATTTGAATCAAAGGAGCCGCGGCGCGTGCCGCAGCACACGTGTTCACCGACTCTGTCGAACCTCGGCATCGGCGTAGCGAAAGAAACGATAAATTACAGTGGCGTAGCAATAGCACTGAGACAGAAGTAGCAGAGTAAAGTTGAGACAGTTCTCGAGGAACTACGTACCTCCTAAATTGTTACCCCCTCCCCCCCCCACCATCCCCACTCCTCCCCCACACCCCCTTGTGATAAAACAGATCCTTATAGTTTTTCTTTCCGCCTTTTTCTATAAGCAAACCTAAACCACAGACTAAATACAACAGAAAGAAACCCCTTTTGATACTCCCCAATTTCCCCTAGCGTAAGTGCGATAGCAAAAAAAAAAACAGGTCAGACCACGCGTACTCCGCGTATGGAGTCTTTGGTCTTATTATGTGTTTTCCCACAAGCCACTCTTTCCTTTTTTGTGTACGTTTTTTTTTTAAGGATATAAATTGTTATTTCTGTATATACATTTTTTTTGGCGTAATAAACGTATGTTATAATAAAAAAAGGCAGGGCCCGCTAGTTAGCCTTACTGACGAGTTTCCTTTTTCCCGCTTCCTTCTTTCCCTCCTACGTCTCACCCAAATCAACGTCCTACAAGTCTAGAAAATAGGGAAAACAGAACCAACATGATATTACCATTTCTACGGTTTTAATATAGACATTTATATAAAGCGAAATTCGTAATTATCTTTATTTTTCATTACAGCTAGTTAAATGTTTGTTTTACTTTTCTCCTTGTTATCTCTGTTTTATCACGGTGTTTCCGAATATGAAAGAAGAACTTTTCCGCTGCCTGCGATCAATAACTTCACATTCAGCAATTGGATGTTCATACATTCTTTTTACTTCTTTATATTCCGTACTCTTAATTTTAAAACGTAAAACAAAATATTTAATGAATAACATCTAGGAATACAATTTAATTGAAACGTGATATAAAAATACTACATGTAATGAATTGGACACACATCGATTTCACTATTTACTTTTTTATTTCGAAGAGGGTTGTGTTAATAATTTTGCGTATATCAATTTCGTTAGAATATCAGTTAGAAAACAATATTGAAATTGTTTTCGAGCGTGTAGGTATAATAATTTTTCAAAATATTTTGTTCACATTAACGAGTATGTACTTACATTTTCACTGGTTTCATGACGATACCGCTCATTTGTTGCAAATGTATATCACAAAAATGACCACTTTAGAGAAATCGTGTTTCAATGTTTCGAATTTTTACAATTTTGTAATAAATGACAAAAATTAATTTGATAAAACATAATTAAGTATATATAGAAATATACCAATGTTTTTTATACTTTCAAAACGATCTCTACGTACGATTCGATTCATATGAAATAGACTATTTTTCAATCAAGAAATACTATTCGGTTTTCTTTACATAGCATAACGTATACTTCAGGTTCAAACTTCTGACTGAGATATGATAGTTTAAACCAATTTTTCCAACCAACATTTTTCAACTCAATTTTTAGACGTAAAAAGTGTAATCAAGGACTGATTTTTCTATATCAGTTAATCCAACACTGCGAACGAATTATGCCACTATTGCAATAAATGAACGATATGTACTGCTATTATATGACAACATGTTTATGTAGGACTAGAAAATAGGTACGATAAGTAAATAGGTTAATACATAAAGTGTTGAAATACTAAATCAAAGTATTAAAATACTGAGCTATCACGAATTTATTTTTGTTTAATATATTTAGCTATTTGTAGCATTGCATTTTAGAGTATACCAATGCGCCAAATTGATTCAAATCAATTTCTAAAAAAATGTCTAAATAAGGCTTGAGTATTATTCAATTAAATTGTTTGAAAAGTAATCGTTAAAAAAATATATCATCTTATCTGATTACATGTCACTTGAAATAATCGTGCACTAGTTTATTTAAACATATAAATTGTTTTCCTCTACATTATTTCATAATTTGAAATTTATTTGAAATAACTTTTTATTTTAATTTTTAAAATAAAATCTTAAATATTACTTAAATATGCTACATTGTTAGTTTATTGCAACCGCTAACAAAAAGTGTTCGAACACCTTTTAAAACGCAATAACTTTTGGAAAACTGGACTAAGTGACTTGAATTTTTTTAAATGTTAAAAGGACTAGTTTACTGTACAATGATTAAAATGTACTTTTTAAAATGTTGATATTACTTGGAATGGTAAAAAAATTAAAATTTTCTTTCCAGGTTGAGATAAAAAAAGTTAAAAAACAAGACATTTCTTTTTTTTTTATTATTCCATCATTCGAATAAAATGCATCGTATAACTACTTTTCATATGTCATTCGTAACAGAAAAATAATAAAGTATTTAAAATAATCCACTATTTTAAACGATCAGATGTTATCTTACTTCAAATAAAATACGCCAAACGCTGGTCTTCATCAATAAATTAAAACTTATACTTGAAAAGGAGAAGTATCGAAGCAATCAAACAGAACAGGCGGAACAGATAAGAATCTTCACAGCTGCAACTTTCAATCAAGTTCTTATCTGGATATGTATTCGGAATTCGCAGGTAGTTGAAACTCAGAGGAAAATCAAGCACACAAGCCACGATTCGTTTCAGACATCGTTTACTGGTGAACTTCAGCAATTTCTTCTTCTTACGTGAAACGAAAGCATTTTTCGAAGTGACGTCGAGGGAATCGAAGGGTGAAAGGGAATTCTAAAATTAGAGGCGTCTCTCCGGAACGATTTCGAGGGTTCGTACGTGACACTTACCCTTGTCGTCGGCGCGAAACTCTGCCTGAAGTTGTTCTTTGGTCGGCTCCGAGTTGGATTTGGTCCCCGTCTGCTTCGCAGAAGATTCAGTTTCTTTCATACTCTTTCTAGCGTGGTGGCCACGGAATGCCGCCTGTATCCTTGTAGCAGCTTCTGCCCTCTCTTTATCCGCGGCTTCGCCTTCGTTCTCCTCTTCCTCCTTCGGCCCGTTCGATTCCTGCTCCTTTGCCTCTGTTTTCTCTTGTTTGGTCTCCTGTGGCTCTAGCTTCTCTGAACTGTTTTCCGACGCTTTGGGAATATCTATGGATCAAAGGAAACTGCTATCAGAAACTGATACTTCATTCATTTATTCGTTTATTTATCGGCCCGTTCGCTTCACGGTATAAGTCTCGTTACATTGACGTAATGAAAATTTTACAGAAACTCGAACAGAACAAATGGACGGCTCAGAAATCATCTATTTCATCGTTATATTTATCTGAGTTTTTATAAAATAGTTTTTCTTTTATCATAGTAATTAAATAAGTTAAAGTTTCAATGTTGTTACCAAATTTATGAAATTAATTTTTGTAAATACATTAAATTCTCTCCAATTGTCGTTCAGCATGTAAACAAAAATAGACAATTTAGATATTTTTTATTTTTTATACATTTTAGGTATTTTTGTAAGAAAAACTTCTCCAAAGTAACATGAATAGGAGCTGTCATATTATCGCCTATACTTTTGAAAAAATATAAAATATAGCGCACAAAATCATTATATTGTTAAACAAATCATTAAGTAACTTTTAACAAATCAAATATTTTGAAACACAGGCTTGAAGTTACTCAGAGTAATTTGAATAGAGTTTGTTTAATACAATTGTTACGAATATTCTACTATAAATAGGAACTAATAATAAGCATAGAGCTTCTATCACTTATAGTACATCTTTGACCATGTCATAGTTTGCTTGAACACGGTGGTCAGAAATCGTAAAATCAGAGATTAAATTTGTATTTTTCATTTTTTACTTATCACCTCACATATTTTGTTTTTTATGTTTAATCCTTCCATAATCTTGCATTATGAATGTAGTACTTGTCACTGACAAGTTACTGATAAGTGACTTGTACCATTGCACATTATTTTAAAAAAGCACTGTTCTTACGATGAGTAATAATATAATTGGATGAAAACGTGTAAAAATCGAAACAAGCACCAAAATAGTTATATTTATATTTAAAATAGTTTTCTTTATTTTTAAAATATGTAAGTCTCAACATTTTTAATTCCAATAACGAAAAATGTATTAAAGAAATAATATAGTAAATTAAATGTTAATCACACCTCGGAAGAATATAACGGAAATTACAAATGGATAAATAAATCCTAACAATTTCATAACACTATATTTATGAAATATATATATAGGTTTATTTGATTTTATACGAAATACTCATGTTAGTGAAAATATTATCGGAGTAAGTAATATTCTGGGATATTTACAAACAAGTGCCGTCTATTCGACAAAAGTGCATCGGTCACTCAGAGATTTAATCGTGGCCTTTGATGCACCTTTGCCGTGCGCGTACGATTCTCTTTGAACTGATGTTTCATATGGCTCTCTTGATTAAGCCGCAGCATTTTAATGTGTGGAAGTTTCTAAAAATTCTCGCTCTCAAACGTTCCAATTGCATTTCATTCAGTACACAAAATTAATTAATATTCTTTTTGCATGTCGGATACTGTCCACAATAAATTTTGTACACAGCCTGTGAACTTCATGCGCATATGAATTTATTTGAAAATATGAAAATTTGCGAAATACGATAAAGTATATTATGGAACTTTTTCCGCCAGAAATAAACAAAGAAAATTATAACACAGTTATCTTCCAATTTCCATAAAACATGCTTTGGACCTCTTCTAGTCATTGGATTCGGTTAAACGATTTTTTTATAATTTTTTCAATACTTCCCCAATTTCATAACCCAGACCTAACCTAGACCTAACCTAAGTCAAAACAAAAGTTTACAGTTACTCCGACCTGTCTACATCATTAATTTGTAACATTCGTGTCGAAAAGTTGTTCAGACATTCGGTATAAAAACAGTGCAGTAAATGGAATAGTTTTAACATGCATGTTGTGAAGCATTGAAAATAAAATTTTAGTTATTGGTACAGTGTAACTTCCTTTATGCGAACTAGGTATATTGAAATAGATGTTCGGATAATAGAACAATTACTTATTTATAGTCAGATTTCATCCTTATCAATATGTACAGTGATTACATAGTTTTGTGTACAATGGGGAGCAAAATTGAGGAAACACTTCTAAAATGGTATAACTTTTTTTAATTTTACCATTACTTGGAATAAAAGAACTGTCGTTTTTTTACTTTTTTATCTAAGCACATAATGAAAATTTAAAAAACGCATTTGGTAGTTTCCGGTAACTTATATACATATTGAAAATTTCATTGAAAACGGTTGACGCATAGTCAAGCTAAAACCACTAAAACTGAAATTTTGATTTTGATGAAATTTTCAGCATGCGTGTAAGTTACCAAGAAGTACCAAATGCAGTTTTTCATTATAGGCTCGGATAAAAAAGTTAAAAAACGACAGTACTGTAACATTTACAGAAAAATTCAAGTCATTTAGAGTAGTTTTGAAAAAGTTATACTGTTAAGTTACACTGTTTACTCAATTTTGTTCGTCACTGTATGTGTTGCCTTAGATTGAGCTGATTGCACGACAGAAGTACTTGAATAATAGAGAATTCTGGCATTGCAGGGCCAGATAATCAAGGTTCTACCATATAACATTGTTCTATATGTATACACTGCAACGGTGAATTTTAACTTTCTCATGTTGTCGAGAAATTCTATTTTTTCTATTTTCATTCTGTCAGTCTTCATTTTATACATAATTACGGTCAAGAAAAGTCTTCCATCTTTTTCAGGGCACAGAGCTGTGCAAATGGTCACGAAGGGTTCGATATGAACTCTATAGAGCGCACTTTAAAAGTGAGAAGCTCTCTTGAGAGTTCATACCTTTAGGTCAAGGATACCCGACGTGTGAAATTTTCTCTGTTTCACCCACAAACTGTGAATTCATGAAAACTTCTTTCTATCCCAATGAAACGAGAAAGTAAGCGTAATTTTTAGTAATATTACAGTAAATCGAGTAAACTGGTGTTAAATATTTAAACACACTATACTGCGATTCAAATGTTTGATATACACTTCCAAACAAGCGTTAAGAAACTTTATATATTGTTAACATTTATGTAAAATTGGATATTTTTACAAATATGCGTCTCATTAAATTAAAAGTACATATTATAAGAGAGCATCAAACATACCTGTTTAAACAATATTGTTTTATTTAGCGCGCAAGTCAAATCGATTAATAATATACATAAAAAAAATAAAATAAAAATTATAAAAAACTAAAATTAATATTTTCGTTGATACAGTAGAAATCTTTATTGTGTGTTAAGAATGTTTACTACAGTCAAAAATATGCATTTGTGCCTTTCTTAATTTTTGTCTGTAAGTGTATATTCTAATTTCAAAAGAAATAAAGCGTCACTTAATCAAATAAATATTTAATTGAAGATACTAATCTATTCTAGCAGTGACATATCACATTGATTAATGTTTCGATAAGATGTTTCCTTAATAAATATTTCCATAAGATACGGTTACATTTCATAGAACGAGTTACACATTCTTCGATCAAACTATTTGTTGTATTGAACGATTTTATTTAAGAACGCGTCATAAACATACAAGTATAACAGAAATGTGAACCACGAACAGCCATATGACATAAAAGAAGACACAAAAACAATAAAAACAAAAACAAGAGTATCACTCTATATTCATAAACGATACTTCGATGCATCAATAGAATCATTTCCAACACAAACATATAAAAAATACTTCCGTATTCTACCATTTTTATAACTTTTATCGCAGAATATTCGTCACTATTGGACTACTGATTCATCTATATATTAAATATAGATTGACATTTAACAATGTCCTTACAGCGTTAGTGTATTAAAGCCACCGACGAAGAAACTGCATTCAATTGCAGATGTAGTAACGACCGAGGGAATTTGATTCACATAAAGATTCGCGGTTTAGCTATTACATAGTGATCGTAAAATCTTTGGTAAGTGTTCATAGTTCATAAAAAGCGATACATAATTCAACTTAAAAAGATGTGAAACCGTTCGTTGCATATGTTTCGTTATATATCTTATGGAAGAACAAGATTACGACAATGTAATACGCCGGTTTACAAAATCGCATGATTTACAAAATAAAATTATATTAAAGATACTAGGTGGATCGCTGCAACAAGATAAATTGTCTGTTTATCGGACAAAAGCGGCTCGTTTTTCCGCTACGCATCACCTATATTTTTATGCGAACTCAGTGCTCGCGTTTCTCTTTTTTGTAAATAAAGGGCTACATAGCTCGACGTGTACCGCGGGTATGAAAAAAGAAGGGGAAAGAGGAAAAGAAAAGAAAAGAATGAGCTCGCGTGGGAGACGGTGATAACAAAGAAGACCGTGAATCATTGCTACTGCACCACTAGTGACACGTGTACACGATGCAACACGGCCGTGCTCCTTCAGTCTAATTACTGCCTCGATATTTTGCGCGCGTGGCTAGGCTAGGCTCAGTTCGGCTCAGCTCGGCCCGAATTCGCGCCGAACATTACAGTGCGGAGGAACGCTTATTTTAGAGCGGGACTTCGGTTTCCACAGGTTCGCAAGCTTCAAGGAATCTGTTTCGTTTCCAGAGAAAGAAAGTCCGCCCGATAAGAGGAACGAGAAGCTCACAAATTAAAATGGAGAATTCGGAGTGGTGAATTGGGAAAGATCCAGGTCAATTTCAAGGGGATTTCTGACGCAGAGGAGGATTGGAACCCGTCCGTTAGCTACTTTCGAAATGCAGGGCGACGACGTGTTCTTTCATTTCCCGCGATAATTATTTGTTTGTCAGATTGGACAGCTGCCAGAACGAACGATGATTTGATAATTAGAAAATAACTGATTGCTTGCCGACTTAAACGAACCGTCCGATTTGTGATGAATATGACGGCCGAATCATTAATCAATACCTCCATCTAGAAAATTCCAAGTGTTCTCACTTTTGATGCGAATTTTACGGAGCAGAAGATTGGCGCGAATTCTCGCCGAGTTTAATAAGGGAAGCGTGTAAAACTCGGTAAGGTTCCCGAAGCTGAAACTGCTTGACGAATAGTACACGTTACGTTGGAACGTTGTTAATAAAATCTGTTTTAAAATGAATCCAATTTGAATACTATTCTTACCAATGGCGGAAATACAACTATAGTATATAAATTTTTATTTACAGCATTTTCAGCACATGTTATGGCACAATAATTTTTAGCATCTGACGCTCTTTTCTTATCTCTTCAACATGCTAAATGCGGATAATTACAGTTCAAAATGTCCTAAATAATCAAACTTTTTTTATGTTCCCATAAAATTTACAATCTGTCTGTGAGCAATAAGTAAATTGATTAACTGGTGTTAATAGTAACATGTTGGGGTTTATCCGATGATTTACAGCAATTATATTAATTACACTAATTGGAGTTAGAGTAATTTCGTATACTATTTTGGTTAAAGCAATAACCAGACTTATGTTAAATAAGAAGATTCCTAATTTCTTGTTTTAAGCAAAAGATAATCTTAATCCCTCGGAAAATAAGCGAGTGCGTACCATATATGTATAGAAAACAGTTGTCGAAATGTCGATTTTTATAACATCTATAAGTATCTTTTCTAGAAGTATCTATTCTACAGTTTCACGAAAAAAGTATGGTAAAAGCTATCCTAAAATATTAAAGGATCTCTTTTTGTTTAAGAAATGGGATGAAGCTTCTGAAAAAAGTATTATGTCGCTATTATTTTATATTTACGATAATTTCATGGAATATAATTTTTAACTCTGGATATAACTCATTTTATAAGCCAGCACGTAACTGTAGCCTATAAAAAGTTATTCGTGTACGACATAATATATTTAATACTGAAGTGCATAAATTCCTTAATGTATGAAATATATGTATATGTAGTCTCCGGTTTCGTAAAGTAATCCAGAATACTTTCCATAATACTTACTTGAAATATAACACCAGTGCCATGAAATCAGTGCTATGAAACATAATTTAAAAGTTTCAATGTAAAAGTAAGGAACTATAATACGCATCTAGCATAAACAATCATCGTTAATGAATAAATTATAAATGTTCATTGCAAAATACCTTCATTAACTGCTTGAAAAAATGACTTGCAACTTGTGTTATAATTTGTTGCATGCGCTGTAGATATTAAACCGAAAATAGTGTGGAAATTATTCATATGCAGTCACCAATTATACACAGCTGATTTCTCTCAATTGTAAATTATTATTGGCGACTAACAATAAGTACACTTACGTATACAAAATGAATACATTAAAATTATCAATTATGAAGTTAATAATAATATTAAACAGTTCTTCTGATCACAAATTGATCAGTAATTTTATATTGAATAATACATTAGTTAAATTTCGTGTAAAATCATCATTTCTATCATCTAGAGTCAGAAATTGATGTATTGGCCCAAATTCTTCCATCTGTAATTTTTTTATTTTAATACATTTCTATCCAATGTTTTAACTAAAAGATGTAAGTTAAAAACAAAATGAGTTCAACATTCTTATCATTCACTTGGAAATCTTCGGGTGGGAATATTTCCTCTTAAGTAGCAACCGTAAGCGAATCGTTTTTTGCCGTGAGCATAAACGAAACGAAAGAGGGGAATAACATTTTTTGTGTAGACTGCAGGAAAACCGAGCGATATGGTCGGAAAACGACTTTGTTGGCAACCGTTCTTTTTACGAGGCTTTAAAAACGCAGCAAGAAATTACGAGAATATAAGCATTATGGTCAGCATTTACGGAAGATAAAAGCTTCGGAAATCGAGACCACTGTAGAATTCATGAATCGAGGAATCAATTCCAGCGAAGGATTAATGGCTGCTGGTTAATAATTAATCCTTTCGATTAGCGCGCACCTACCGCTTCGACGATTCGTTGCGACTGGAAAATCCGAATTCTCTAATAAACTCCTGCAGTTACGCTTCGCTGAATGATATTGTTCTTATTGTGACCGAGAATAATTTATTTCAAGCACCGTTTAAGTTTGTTTAAAATTAGATCTGTAACTACATTTTCTGAGAATCGGTGCTGATGTTAGGCCATTAATTGAAATGCTATAATAAGTAAAAGATTTAAGATTTTATTTAAGTCTCAATCTCTTCCGAACCATCCTACTCGAGAAAAGAAAACTTAGGCAATAAATTCCATAAAAATTCTGTGGTTTCATAAAAAGTAATTATTTGAATCGGAACACTTATGTGTTAACAAGTTCACAAATAGTGGTATTTGGTAAATACATTCCCTAAAATAAAAACAGATACGTTGTGTTTATTCGAGTGACATTTATTAGGAGAAGAAGCACATTTAGTTCCCAGACAATTTTGGCAGTACACGGAATTAGCAAACAATAGTTAAAGAGAATGTACCTGAGACAAAATTGGGCCGTTTAATATCACTTTACTGTACTGCTGAAGAGAATTTTCTTAATTATCAGTCGTGCATCATTTCGGTAGGAGTTTACCAACTGGGCGAGAGTTGGATAACGATTCTATTAGCACAACGATTAACCTTCATTAGGTAATCTTGAAACTTCAGAATTTTACAGAGAGCTATTATAAGAGCAAGGGACACCTTGCTGCGAGAAACGGCTGTTTAATTAACTAATGAAAGCAATTTTCTGAGCAGGATAATAACAGTGATTTCGATTGAAAGTGTAGCACGTTTTCAAATACACCACCCACTTAATTATAATTTGTGAAATAAGTTTTAGTCATACAGTATATATAAATTAAGTTTTACAGCAAAGACTCGGCTGGTATGGGTAATAATAAATGTGTTATGTAATTTGGTAAATTTACATTCTTATTTCTAGACAATTGTACAAAACAAGAGTTAAATACAAGTTGCTTTCGGGCAGTCAAACCGTTCGGACGTGTTGATATCCGCTCGCGAGTGCCGTACTGTAACTAATACGTTGTATTGTGCTGTGTATGTGTGCGTTATGGTACACTTACCACGACGATAGAAAGTCTTAGTTTGTGACTTCTACGCGTTCCCTGATCATAGCAATCCAAATATGGAACCGAACTTCTCACCAATAAGTAACCCACCGAATATTTCATTAACTCAATCTGCAAAATCTTATGCCTCAGCCACGACCAACAATCCATTCCCCACCAAAGAACAAGCCATCATCATTGATGCTGCAGATGGCTTAACAGTGACAGAATACGTACAAGCCGTAGCAAAAATTACTGGAGCCAGCGCTATTCGCTTCGTCTCTCGCAAAGCCAACGATAGAATATGTATCTATCTGGACAGCAAAATTACTGCTAAACGTTTCGTTTCCAATTACAAGACATTAACGATTAATAACGTAATAACTTCAGTCCGGCCTTTATTAAACCCGTCGCAAAGAATAATACTATTCAATGTCTCTCCCACAATACCCCACCGTTTTATCGAAAAATTCCTAACTGATCACAATATCAGACTGACATCTAAACTTTCCTTTCTACGAGCTGGAATCCACGAGACTGGTTTTACTCATATAATGAGCTTTAGGAGGCAAATATATATTAATCCAGACGATGTCTCCAAAGTACCCGATTCGTTTTTAATTACCCACGAAGACACACAATACAGAATATTTGTATCTACCGACAAAATCAGCTGTTTCTTATGTAAGCAAGAAGGCCATGTTGCAAAACAATGCAATAACACAGCACAACCGTTAGTACCAAATCCAACCAACAGTAACCAACCAGCAGAACAACCAACACACGGGTCTAATTCTCAGGAAACTAAAAATAATCCAACCGGAATTTCAACTAAAGCAAGTAACAGAGAAAATAACGAGACCTTCGCAACCAAGGCCATTGGATCCATGGATTACTCCATTACAACCACTGAAGTACCCTACGAACCAAATAAAACTGAAACCTCCACCCCCACCCCCCCCCCAAAAAGACCACTATCAAACTCCTCGGAGATTCAGGCAGCTAATGAATCTAAACCTGTATCCACAAGTCTAAACACCGAAGACGTTTACCCGATTTTGGACTCGATCACACCAACCAACCCGAAGAAAAAACCGAAGCGCACACGAACACTGACTAGAATCATAGAAGAAATGGAGAATATCCTAAGACCAGCTAAAACTATCCTGGAAGATCCCACTAACAACTTCCCCGTCACCTTCATTCAACTAAAAAGTTTTTTGGAGACTTCAATCGGTAACGACAACCCAAATGACATCGCCGTAGAATACACTTCTGACACAAAAGCCTTAATCTTTATGCTTAAAGCAGTCCACCTCATACTACAAGACTCGAGCATAAAAAATAGACTCCATCGTCTAAAAAAAAGGTTAGAACCCGACCCCTCAACACCTGTGGCTCTACAATCTATCCTTTCGAACAAAATCCCACCATCCTTCCCAACTTCAGATACACCCACTTGGAAACAGTAAACTTAATCTTCCATCCACCATGTCTCTGCAAATCATACAATGGAACCTAAACGGTTTTTATAGCCGACTTGAATACCTTCAACTACTAATCAACGAAAACCAACCACATGTAATATGCCTACAGGAAACAAACTTCAAATACCAAAGCTCAGGCAAAATTAAAAATTACAAACTCTTCTTCAAAAACTGCAATACCACCCACGCGAGCGGGGGAGTAGCAACCTTCGTCTGTAATAACATTCACGGTGAAGAAGTTAAAATCACAACCAACATTGAGGCAATTGTCACAAAAATCGTATGCCCTACAAACCTATACATATGTAACGTGTACATACCGAACAGTAGACAGCTCGAGGAAACGGAAGTTATACAATTAATTCACAAACTACCCAAACCTTTCATTATACTCGGTGAATTTAATAATCATGTCTGGGGCTCTGAAAAAACCGATAAACGAGGAAACACCACTGAGAAAATAATAAACCTAACCAACTTAAACTTACTAAATAACTGCGATCCCACTCATTTCTGTACAGGAACCGGAAGCTTCAGTGCAATAGATTTGTCATTATGCAGTCCATCAATCATTCAAAACATCACATGGAACACACTCAACGATCTCTATGATAGCGACCACTACCCAATTAAGTTATCGTACAAACTTAACCGCAAATGTGATCCACCGAAACACCCAACATGGATATTTCAAAAAGCCAACTGGGCTTCATTCCGTGAGTTACTATCCAAATCAATTCTTCAAATCACAGAACCAAACCCAACAAACTCGATCACTCTCAACACAGCACTCGAACTCTTCATAGAATGCATCATAAACGCAGCGAACTCAGCCATTCCGAAGACAAAAGGCACTACCAAACCTAAATTCGAATACACCCCATGGTGGAATGATCACTGCTCACAACTTACAAAAGAATATAAATATGCCTTCAACAAATACAAAAGACACAAAATCATGGAAAACCTTATTGAATTCAAAAAATTAAGAGCCATAGCCCGTAAAGTCATAAAAAATAGCAAGAGAAAGTCATGGATAACATACGTATCGTCACTGAACTTATCTAGTCCACTTTCACAAAGGTAGAAAATCAGAGCATTTAAGGGATCATATTCACAATCTACGATAGTCTCCTTAACGAAAGAGGATGGTACACTCGCCATTGACCCCAATGCAATGGCCGAAATCTTAGCAACAGCATTCCAAAAAAACTCTAGCAATTTCTAAATTACAAACAACGAACAGAATCCAGTCCGACAACACCCACAAGCACAGAACTGGATCCAACTTTATTATCAGCCATAAATATGCCAATCCAATTGTTCGAATTACAACACGTTTTTAGCAAGTGCACAAACACAAATCCCGGACCAGACGGAATTCCCAACATTCTCCTAATCAACTCACCTCTAGAAGCATTCAATTTCATGCTCTCCCTATTCAACTGCATTTGGGCACACAACTTATTTCCAACTAGATGGACAATAGCCACAGTGATTCCCATCTTAAAGCCAGGCAAAAATTCAACGGACCCCAATAGCTACCGGCCTATCGCACTCACAAATACTATGTGCAAACTATTAGAAAAAATCATAAATTCCAGACTTCGGTGGTTCCTAGAATCTAAACAATTAATCTGTATCTACCAAAGTGGTTTTCGGCAGTTTCACTCAACTTACGATCACCTGATCAACCTAGAGACTCAAATAACTGACGCCTTTATCAACAGACAGCATGCAACTGCTGTATGCCTTGATATTGAAAAGGCTTATGATATGACATGGAGAAACCGAATAGTCAATATCCTCCAAAAACATGGTCTAAAAGGTAATATCCTAAACTTTATTAATAACTTCCTGACTAAGAGATTAATTCAAGTCAGAGTCAACAATACCCTCTCGACTACAAAAATTCTTGAAAATAGCGTTCCTCAGGGCTCTGTATTCAGCGTATCCCTATTCCTGATAACCATTAACGATATCCTGGATAGCGTATCAAACCCAGTCAAAGGATTCTTATATGCCGACGACTTGACCCTAATCTGCAGAGGAACAAACCCCCACACCATACAGGCATTATTACAAGAAACTCTCGACAAACTACAGAAATGGTCGCTCACCTCTGGCTTCAAATTCTCCAGCACTAAATCGGAAATAATTACCTTCACCAGAAACCGACAACACCCAGACATAAGATTAACCCTTAATAACATGACCTTAAAAGAAACATCCTCTACGAAGTTACTTGGACTAATCTTCGACCGCCAACTGACGTGGAAAACCCACCTCGACAAACTAAGAAGAGACTGCAACCAGAGACTTAATATCCTCAAAACAATCGCTGCAAACAATTGGGGTGCAGATTTAAACACACTACTACTGTCATAAAAATCAATAATAAGATCAAAATTAGATTACGGATCAATCGTTTATAAATCTGCCAACCCCAGGGTACTCAAGAAATTAAACACGATACACAATACCGCCCTTAGATTAACCGTAGGCGCCTTCCGTACCAGTCCAATAAACGGCAGTCTCAGCGAAGTTTCCGAACCACCGCTACAGACCAGAAGAAAGTATCTTAGTGTCAAATACGCAATTAAAACCGCTTCCTCTCCGCAAAACCCTGTATATCATAATGCCTTCAAACGGAACCGCACTCCCCGTACACAGTCGAGGAAAAGTAGAACCCCCCTTCCGTTTTACATTAGATTAGATAACTATCTGAAAGAACTCAACCTAGAAATCCATACTACAACAAAGAGAGCAATCCATAGCATCCCTCCATGGTCCGCCCCGAAAATCGAGTCCAATACCACACTATTTGAGTATAACCAAAAGAAGAACAATCATGTGGAGCTAAATATCTTATTCCAAGAACTGAAAAACAAACTACTAACCCACACCCAAATATAT
Organism: Augochlorella aurata; assembly: GCA_028455555.1. NCBI lineage: Eukaryota > Metazoa > Arthropoda > Insecta > Hymenoptera > Halictidae > Augochlorella > Augochlorella aurata. Next base: position 154,135 of record CM052168.1, on the reverse strand, counting down.
ACTGACGGCTCCAATACCTCAACTGGCTCTGGATATGCAGTTGTTAGTGGTCAAACGATCCAAAAAAAAACTGCATCCAAAAGCACCAGCCCTCTTCTGTGAAATCAACGCAATAAAACATGACATGGAAAACATTTCCTCCCATCAAAACAAGAACTTTGCCATTTTCTGCGATTCCCTGAACGCCATCACAGCTATTAAAAATCGCTGGTCCAACGACTCCATCATCCAAGAGTGCCAAAAAGCATACACAGAAACAACCCTAAGAAACAACACAGTAACAATAATCTGGGTCCTCTCCCACGTTGGGATTGACGGAAACGAAACAGCTGACAAATCGGCCAAAGAGGCAGCTGACTCATCATCCTCCAAAGCATCTAACAACAACCAACCACCAGAAACTCTAATTCATGTACTAAAAACAACGATTCAAGACGAATGGAACAATGTATGGAAAAGTTCATCCTCCCTACGACTAAGAACACTAAAAGATAACTTCTTCAAAAAGATCATATCCCACACCCTCCCAAGACACGATCAGGTCGCGGTTTCAAGGATAATACTAGGTCATACGAAACTTACCCACCAATACCTCCTCAACAAAGAAGAACCACCAACCTGTGGAACATGTAACACTTCTCCGACAGTTGAGCACATCATCCTACACTGCAAAATTCACCGCTGGGAAAGACAACACTACAATATCAGACCTCCTCTAGAAAACATACTGAAGAACAAAGAAACATTCGAGAAGTTACTGCATTTCCTGAAACAGTCTCACCTGTGTCACAAACTTTAACTCTGTCTTCTGTCGCTAATAACCCATTTGGTGGTTGATGCGTCTTTAAACACAGAATAAAAACAAAAAAAAGAGTTAAATAAAAATGTATCTCTTGTTTCAACAGATTCGATAAATTGAAAATAGCATAACAAAATTCTTATATTCTCCTGCCGCTTCATTGTCCTGTATTTATCTTATCCATTTTCCTCATAAATATATAAAATTGCAGTCTACTGGTTACATAGATAAGTACGTTCTTATTATGTATTGGAAATGAAATTTCAACATTGCACAGTAGAATATTTTAACCAACAGAGTAGTTCTTATAATATTATGCTATATGCTAGTTTTGATAATATTACGTTTTTTCCAGAAATGTTATTTGTTATAAAACTTGATACATTTGATTAAAGAACGAATTTATATTGTATTTTAACGAAACGTTCATGAAGGCACTATCATTTTTAAACATACATAAAATATTACGCATGCTTTTACTAATGTATTATACTAAGTTGTCTAATAAATAAATTTATTCATTATGACTAATAAACCTTTGTATATTAATTGAGTTCTACTGAATTGCTTTGACAGTAAGATATACAGGGTGTCACATTTAAGTTGAGATTGTAAAAAATCTTGTAGACACATGATTTTAAGAAAGACAAACTGACGCATGTCCTTTAATATTCCGAGGGAGGAGTCAAATAATGGCACTATTAGTTTTTTGATGCGTGGGCGTTTTGAAAGTTATTTCAAAGTTAGTTTGTTTCTTTTTCATCATAATCCTATCTTTTATTCCGAAATCATATTCTACGTAAAAAATTCACAACTTTTGTTTGGAACATTTTTTTGTAATATGATGTTCTTGAATGAAATGAAATATAATACTTTCCACAAGAAAGTAACGTTGTCATTTTAACAGAAAAAACAAAATTATCCCTGACATGAACATGAAACTTTAGCTAAATATCTTAAAAAATATTCAACTTACACAAAAATATTTCCAACAGAAGTTCTGCATTCTTTTATTTAGAATATGACTCCAAAATAAAAAAATATAGGTTTATGATAAAAATTATTAGCTTAATTTATTTTTAAATCACGTGTTTACGAGATGTTTTACGATCTCAATCGCTTGTTTAAAAAGAACGCAAATATGAATCTTCTTTAACAGCATGATTTTACACTGCTCGTTCTAAAGCATAGAGATTAAAAGTTACACATGTAACCTACTTAAAGCGTCAACCCTTTGTACCTGAATAATTCCTCTCAAGGAACACAAAAAAACTACTGATAATTATGGTACTTTAAAAATTAACAATTTTTGTTTCATAATCGTTCTATTATTTTATATTTTCTTTAAAGCGTTACTTACTACCGTGAGAATTGTATATACGAATTTTAAGGTAAGTGAACCGAGAAAATTCCCCGAGTGCAAAGGATTGTATCGTTTCAATCGATACAATTAAATATTTTCGAAACCGTCTACGATACTGAAAAATGTTTCAAACGAGTGGTTTTAGGAGATACGTAATCTGATATCGTTAAGATTTTTCTAAGTGAACGCGTCGATAATATACGGAGGTCAACTTTATTTTTTAAAATGGTATCATATATTTTTATTATACTAGTCGATTCTGCTCTTCATTCTCTTCATAAAAATACTAAGACATTTATTGCGAAAAATCATTGATTTAGAAGATACTTGAATTTTAGTAATACATAGTGTTAGCACCCACTCATCTAAAGTTGATCTTCAAAAATACAATCTTCAGCATGAATGCAAGGATTTACTCTTGTCTCTAAAAGGTACTAAACTTCAAATATCTTTTAAACCAATGATTTTTCGTAATAAATGCCCTAGTATTTTTATAGAGAAAATGCTGAGCTGAATCGACTAGTATAATAAAAAATATATGATTCCATTTAAAAATAATGAAGTTGTCATTCATATTTCCTCGACGCGTTCACCTAGAAATATTCTGTTTATATCAGATTAAATGCACTCTGAAACCATTGAAATTTTGTTTGAAACATTTGTTAGTATCATCGACGGTTTCGAAGATATTTAACTGGATCAATTAGGATGGATTACCCTGTACATCCGTATCACATCTGTAAGGCATCTCTGCACGAATATCTTCATTTATTCACATCTTGTCGTAAAGTACAAGATGTTCCTCGACATTGTTGAACCAAAGCCGTGGTCTGTTTAATACTGTTCATCTTGTCTTACTCCGTCGCAACGGGTACTCTTCCTTCATCCCAGGAGAAACGATCCTGTTTAATTAAAGCAAAGCTCGATCTAGACGAGATCTGATCTTGTATGGGCGAAGAGTAACATCGGGAGATTAGGGTGCCGTCAGCGTAGTTTAGGTACTTTCACACGTCTCACCTTCACCTTACGAGGGTAATTCATGGTTTTTACGTAGGTGAATCGCGATAATCGAATCGATCGTTTTAGGGGAAACTTCACCTCTGCCCTTCAAAGATTAACGAGCGTAATCCAACAACCGTTAGAGTGGAACGTGGGATTTAACGTGTTGTGCACCGTGGGGTAAATTGTTCACGTGCTCTAATGAATATCTATCCGCATTATAAATAACGCATTCTTACACGACTATCGAGGTGTCGAAATTATAAGCGCCTCACTGTAATAATTGTTTTGAAACATTTCGAAAACCAAGATCTAAGTAACTTACGCCTACATATGACATACATTATTCTAAGAAGACCATTGTCTTTTCATTTATAAATCTAATACGCCACAAAAATATCAATTAATTTCTTATACTGTCTTTAACAAATTATTTCTTTGCATATTTATAGTAATGACCGAATTACATTTAAAGAACTAAGAAGTATTTTAAAGCGCATATACAGCTTGTTAAATAATGTAAGAGAAACGGTGGAAGTAGAAAGAATATTGTGTACTTTAAACACTTAAAATGGAAATACATATTTCGTGGAATAACATAGTGGAGCCAGTTACTGTGGGACAACCAATTGCTGTGCCTTTGATTTGTTTCGGCCATAATTAACGTCATATTTATCGAATGACACATATTAACTGCATTTATTCTTTTATTTTACTTATTCTTGGATAAAAACATTCAATATATGTTATTCGATAAATATAAAGTTAATTATGTCCGAAAACAAACGAAAGGCTCTACAATTAATCACCCAACAATAACCACTAGCCTATCCCTCTCGTATTATATGAAATACTCTTATTTTAATGAACAAGTTAGACTCTATTCAAGAAGATTCCTTTTTTGGACTTTCCAACATATTTGCACCTGGATTTCACGTAAGGTATAAGCGGATTCATGGTGTTTGCATAATCGTGTAACTGCTACACAAGTAAGCAAATACAATGTATTGACAGGAAAAGGTAAATGCTTAAGTCGAGAGTTATTTGGTTTTGAATGCTCATACAACGATCAACAGTATCATTTTTAGTAGATTTCACAACATTTATTTCTTCTTATACGAATACTATTAAAATTCGAAAGAGAAGAAATTTAGTGAACAAAATGGCATTGAATAGAACTATTGTCTTCGACGACATGTTCAAGCGCGATTCTGCCGGAATAGTGTGCATGGAAAAGCAACGATTGCAGAATACTACATGGTTTCCGATATCTCGATCGCAGATGGTTTCCTTTATTTCCACATTTTGCTGTTCCCAAGAGTCCTACATAACTCTTCCTATCGTGGTTGTTTCAAAAACAGTCGAATAGCCCGGAGACTGGGATTCCAGTAACTTTTAATGAAGACAAACGCGGCCGTGTTTACTTGGATTTCGAGGAAGATAAACTGGTGCAATATTTTCTTTAGTTAATAATCCGTCGTAGAACAATTTTTTATACCAAAGTAAGTATTTTATCAATCGCGTTATATGCAATTGTTTTCAGCAAGTTCTTTTAAAATTATTGCAAAATGTCTGATATTTATGAGTATGATATTATGAGTAATAAAACGAACACAGGTTTTGCACTCCAAATTCACCCTTATCCAAACTATATGTTCCCCTTCTTCCTAATCAAATTGAACCTTTCCCAATCAAATTTTTCCTAACCATTTTTCAAATCAAATTACCCTTCGTAACCATTGTACCCATTGTCAGATTTACCCTTTTAAAATTCTTGTACGGATAAATTCTTATTCGAATAAAATCGTATTGGGATAAATTTTGATCTAGATAATTTTTTATTCGATTGAATATTTATTCGACAGTGTCGAATACAATTTTATTTCGTGGTAAAAGAAGTGTTAATAATTATTATGTTTATTTCTTTTTGTTAAAGTTCGAAATGTGATCCGAAAATAACTGAGGATAACACTACAGCTGTTGAACGAACAGTCAAACGTTAAAGTACTTTTCATTAAAAATTCAGAGACAATAAATGCGCAATATCGGATATCTCGAGTTTACTAACATAGGCATTAAGACCGTTTGTTTCTCGATTGTGGCGAGAAATGTAAAAGCACAAAGAGATTAAACTCCAACCACTCTTAGAGAAGTAATTGAAGATTTGCGGTGCTTTTATATTCAGCAGATTCACTCTGAAAGAGGTTCGAGAGAGGAGATTACGAAGAAAGAGGAAGCTATTGTCATTCGTTCTATCACACCTTTCCCTTAGGGTAGGTGATTACGACGAGTTGTTAAAACAAGAACAATCGCGGACGTTGTACTACAAAACCATTTGCGGTTCAATATTATTCTTTTTAAATCGCGACTAAACTTTTAGCATCAGAGCTTCTGTATTTTAATCCGGGTAATAGCGAACATTTCCCGGACAGGAAACGTTTTATTATTGTAAAATGAATGTCACACGATTCCATTTAATAATAACTATTCCACGCACCATTGCAGCACATGCCAATTTTCGGCTAATTCTTACGGTTTAACGAGTATTTTCGTATGGTAATGAAATCAACGCGGAGAAACAAATATACATATAAATTCAGTTTATGTGATGTTATAAATCTCGTTTTATTGTCCGTTTATGAATTTATGGCTGAGATCCACAAATTTTAAAGGACTGTTTTTCTTAATTTTCGTTGTGATATTATCGTAGTTTATTTAACCATAAAAGAAAATCATGTGTACGTAATTGCATAATACTTAATAAGCAGTGCTAATTGAGCTTCCAGTTAACAAGTGACGAAAGTTCCAAATTATGAAAAATGAGTTAATTGTAGAAATAGTTAATATTAAGTATGGTTGTTTTAATTACCGAGTTAACATAAAATGAGGGTGAGTTTTACATGGTAAATGTAGTAAACTGTAACGTTATCTGGAATAGCGGTTCAAGTTCTGAACTTAGTTCATTATTCTACGCAACATATGCATTTACCGTTATATTCGAATGAATGACTCGCTTATACAATAATCTTTTCGTATTAAGTAAATATAGTGACTAAACTTCTGTTTCTGTAGCTAAAGAGAAGGATATGCTTGATTTGCTGAAAATATCTCCAGCTCATCATACATTTCTTAAAATATTAGAAAGCACTGCGGATGTAGTAAATGATAAAGAAACTAGCAACGAATTAATTTCTTGAATATTATTGTAATAAATGAGATACTTAATATATTAATATACTGTATTTCTTGGAGTATGATGATTAATTGTCTTGCAGTACTGGTTGAAAAATTAATCGATTCTCTTCTACATCGACCAAGATAATGATTAGTGTCACGTGAGTGTGATAAATGAAACGAATGGGGTTCGAGAAGATCTAAAAAGATCTAGAAAGATCGAGAATCTTTCTAATAGCGAGATGCGTGGAGGGAGAACAGAGAAGGCGCTCAGAACAAAGGTGCATACATTGCACACCGAGAGAAAATTACAAAGTTATGTTGTAAATACGTTTTCATCGTTTTAAAAATAAGCTAAAGATTATTAAAAAAAATCTATAGAGTATATAGATTTCTGGTTAATAGTTATAAAACTACAAAAGAGTGTTCGTTATTATAATAAATCTAACAATGGCACTTGTTTAATCGTAACGATATCATTTAAATTATGTCATCATAATTATTACTCATTCACTTTTTTTCCTTACAATAAAGTTACTTTAATACAGTACTTATTATAGAAAGATGTTGAAGTTGCAATACACAAAAACGATTGAAAACGATATCAAATGATATTAATAATGGATTTTAATTTTTACATCTCACTATTGAATTCGTAATAGTAAAAATTTCTTTCAAAAAGTTTTTTCAGCAAGTAGATTTTTTAGAAAATCGAACTTCGTTGTCATTTCGAGTGTCATTTGCTTGTAGCGAGTTGCTTAACGTTGCCGAGTGACAAAGTTACGTGAATTTATGATTTTACTATACAAAATGATAGCATTTAGTGTGATCTGTCCAATGAATGAACATTTTCCGTATAAATAGTAAAAAGTACCCTTTTAACGAAAGTATCCTTCTAAATTTATCATATCCTGTTTCACATTAACGTTTATACAGTAATTCTATTATACAGACTTTTGCCTACATACGTTTTGCAGATGCCATTTCGTTTGGCTTATAATGCGTTTCGTGTTTGAATTGTTTAATTAGCGTTGGCTTACTTAGCAAGATAAATATTGCTACTTGAAATTTATAACTTGTATTTCAAGATGCGTTCAATGAAACTATGGTAAATTCGTTTACGCAGTATAATAAAACATTAACATATTTTTCACAAAATCTTACATAACAACTTTAAAAAATGCTATGATCATCAACAAATGCTAGAGTTGTGTTCTGGGATGCATGAACTTACTATTAGTAGTAAAATAATTTACTTACGATAATACAATTCAAGGGATTAAATAAGGCTTTGTGAATGGTCATTTCAACAAACATGCGATTCAAGCGTTTATTCACTGATCAGGTCATCTTAACATCTTGTTAAATGTGTATACAAGGTATCTCAGCTAAAGAAGGCCACTTAAATACCTGTGTTATTTTGAACAAAACATTGAAAAACTTTATTAACAGAAGTTATTCAAATCAGAGAAATCTATAATATGATGGTAATCATTTTTTTCGTAGCTGGAGAATTTTTCTAGGTCTAGGAGAAATTTCTAGGTCACTTCCACTTTTTAATTAGAATCATATATTTTTGTACACATTAGTTAATGCAGGCAACAATTTCTATAAAATAGTATTGGCCTATCTATGTCGAAAAATTATTAGTTCAGCGACTATTTAGTGCTATTTTCCGATGAAAATACATTTATGAATTGTGAAAACCTTAATACACTTAATATGCACTTTTGAGCACAGTAAAATTCACATTCAAACTTCAAGAGAGTAAAGTTATAATATCTGTTAAACCAATCATTTTTTGACTTGCATAGATCAATATTTCTTGTTATAGAAAATGTCGAATAATGTGTAAAAACATATATAATTATAATTAAAAACGTGAGCATCTGTTTACGAAGTTTTTCAATATCTCTAAAAATAGCAGAGAGATTTGGGTGACCTCCTTTAGCTGAGACAGCCTCCATAAAAATTGCAACAGAAAAACTAATCGAAATGATTCGTGCTACTAACAGATAAATATAAATGTAGATTGACCTTATAATCCTCCTTTTCGAAACAGAATGTTTGATATTCAACAATTTGTAAAAAGGTGTGCAGAACTCCCAAAAATTGAGCGGACTGCAATTAGTTTATTTTGTGCATAAGAAACGAATCAGTGAACAAAGATCACCGCCGCTGGTGAAGTGGTGCCCACAGAATGTACATAGTCATTCAGACTTATAGTATATCGCACTCGAAATGATCCTAGTTACCGGTTCGCCTTTTTTTCTCCGGGAATGACGGAAATACAGGCTACACAAGAGAACGGAATAGGAATAAAGGAAAGACGTCATCGCTGCACTCTTTATAATTTATTCTGTGCTCGTTAACCTAGCTAAGCTCGCAGGTGTACGCGGTGCTATAAGTGCTGGCCACATAGCACTTTAGTTCCAACAAAGCTGCTTAACGAAACGTTCCCGCTTCGTCGGGATTTCCAGTCTCGATAATCTGAAATTTAGCCAGCAAATGTAAAAATACATGACCACGTGAGTAGCCGATATAGCGTCGCTCTTTATTGGCACTTAAACAATTAATCACATCTCTCAACATATTTTTATATATTTATTAATATACATATTACAAGTTCTCGTTCATCGACTATCAACTATCATCCCGCCTCTCTCTCTCTCTCTCTCTCTCTCTCTCTCTCTCTCTCTCTCTCTTTCTCTCTTCCAATTTCGCGCGCCTGCTAGTTTTTACCTTTGCATTTTAATTCAACGTAAATGTCACCGAAGAATGAAACGCGGAATAACCGACACGAGCACGGCCAGGAAATTTCTAGAACCGCCGGAGAAATGGGTAAAAATAGAGGATCGTTAATTTTATGCCCGAGAATAGGTGTCACCGGGTCTCCGATCATTTCTGCCTCGCATGAACGCGAAACCTCGCCCCGTAATTTCGCAAGGAAAAACAAAGTAGACCTTTGCCGTCAAACTTTTACTAATCGAACGCAATTCGTCGATGCTTCTTCTACTTAACTGCTCAACAAACGAGCGTTCACGCGCCTTTAAACAGTCGAAACGAAGTAGTAGCATTTTTTGTTGATGAACCAGAATATTTTTGTGTACCTACGAATGTATTCGTAAGTCAAATGCGCAATAAAAAGTCTGTATGTAACAGTTGTGTTTATGTAAGGTGTAACAGTTGAAAATTCAGTACAGTTTACAGCATTATGGAAATGATATAAGTATTATAATACTTTAACCATTTAATCGAGAATGACTTTTCATTTAAAAACTTTTCCGTTCGAATACATTGTTCCATCGTATTGTGTCATATACGATATGACACTTGGAAGTGTGATTCTCGGAACATTTTCTTTAATTACGACAATTCGAAAAATATTTTATACGTAATTTGAATAGTATTAACCCCCATGCTATTGTGGGCGCTTTTACGCGTTTTCAAAATTTGCTTCAGATACCCTATTTGCACCTACAAGTGCGCAAGCTAATTTTTGGCGCTGTGAACGACAGGAAAACTTTATCAGAAATTGTTATTATTATTAATATTAATATTAATATTATTATTAACGAACGTATGTAATACGGTTCATTACTTCAACTATTTAATTGTTTTATAATTGGTCAAAGCCACCTAAATTTTTTCGGGATCTTAGAGGGATTAGTTTACTAAACATTGACTACAATATTGTTTGAAGAAATTGCAACTGGTTAACATTGTAAAAGAATTAAAAGCTGCTGTTTTTTCAACTTTTTTATGTGAGCCTAGAACGAAAGTTTAAGAAATGCATTTTGTAGATTTCGATAACTTATATGCATGCTGAAAATTTCATCGGAATTGATTGACCTTGACAGAAGCTGTAAGCAGTTAAAGGTCGTGAAAATCGCAGTGTCAGGAATTTCACTGAAAAACAAGTCATTTTTACATCTTGGCGAAATTTTCAGCATGCATATAATTACCGAGATTTACGAAATCCATTTTTTAAATTTTCGTTATGGGCTCACATAAAAAAATCCAAAAAGACAGCAACTCCAAAATTTCTGGCGAAATGTATACAAATACATAATTATGTTTATGTTAAAAAAACTTATGTTAAAATAATTTATGTTAAAATAGTTTATGTTAAAATAATTTTATGAATAAAAAAGCTATAGAAACTACATATTTACACATATTTGTACATGTTATAACTTGCACACTCCAAATAACTTTTAAATTATGTATCTAATTAAAATCTATTTTTGGTTCTATAGATAATGTAGTTTTCGAAATTTTAAGGTCAACTTTCAGTTTTCAAATGGAAATCTATATTTTAGATATGACAGACCAAAAGAATTTTTACTTAGAAACATGTAGACCTATGTTGATCCTAAACTTAATGATTAACGAGATTTTAGCCAGTGAACAACTTTTCTAACAATGCTACACAAGTTACATCCTCTGAGGTTTATGTTTTTCTATTTAAAATTAAATATTCAAAAAGAAAGAAAGTCAACCAATAGTCAACCAAATATTCAGAAAAAGAAAGTCAACCTTGAAATTTCGAAAACTACACTACGTACAGAAAGGGAAAAATGACGTCAATGAGATGCACAATTTCAAAGTTATTTGAGGTGTGTAAGTTGAATGATTCAACCTGTACATTTCGTCGTTTCGTCAATTTTATCACCGAAAACTAAGTTAACAAATGAGTAGCAAATGTAATTATTCTAATAACTGAAGATTACTTTTTTCCACTTCTGCTTCGTGTTTGAAATTGTCATTGTCCTGTTGAATGCAGAAATAATTTAAATTTATTTCAATATTTGTATCTGTATATCTAATTGCTGTTAATCTATCATTCATAATAATTAGATTCCTTAAGATTCGAGCAGTGTGCAATTTTAAAGTTATCTTTATGCAACATTTCTTAATATGCTTCTGTCAGTTTTCTTTAAACATATTTTCATGATTTCGAAGGTCTAATTGTTTTTATGATTGTACTAAATTCTTTGTCAACTCTTTTTTTTCGGAATTATCAAGGTCACCTTCAGCTTTTTATCGCTCGACCTACAATTCCTTTGTACCCATTTTTTAGGATGCTAAGACGAATTTGGCAAGCATAATAACATATAGTATTTTTCGAATCTAAAATAAAATTTTGTGTTTTTCATTATTTCTCATTATTTTTAAAGCATGCTTCTTGTTCGGATGCTTTCGCATTACAGCATAAATAAGGCAATAAAAACGAAAAAAAAACAAAATGTATTTTTAAAAGCTGTTTCAGTACACAAGACAGTCAATCCGAAAACAAAGGGTTTGTCAAAGTTTGAATTTATTTTCGTTTTCATCAATTGACTACTTTGTAAATTTATCGAGAAACGATATTGATCATTGAACAAGAAAGGGCGCCAAACCTCGCTTCGGAACAATAAAAGTCACATTGTGTACGGGGATGCGTGGTGTCAATAATAAAAAAAAATACCTTTTTTAAGCATTCAAAAAGGAGTTTATTTTCATGTTATTCTACATGCCGTAAATGTATATTATTTGAACAATTAAGAATTATTTTCATTTCACATAAAAGTTTGTCAAAAACTTTAGCAAAAAGAATCAAAGAATGTTCAAGATTTTTCAAACTGCATTATCATTCAATTTTTATTTCACAAATCGAACAAATTTTTTGAAATCACTTAACGAAACAAACTGAAGCAAATTATAGGTGAATTATACTCATGAATCATAAACTTCTTAATAAACCAAAAATAACACGTAATTTCCTTTCATGCCGAGATTATTCTCCGCTTAATATCTATCATTTCATTAGCACCAATTCGAATTAAGCGAAACAGCGCAGCTGTTTTATTCTCCCTCTTAATTACAGCAAGCGAATCAGCTGCAATGAGAAGATCGTATCTCGTTAACCTATTTTCGCCGTTAATATTGGCATGCTAAAAAAAATCAAGCAATGCTGGAATCGACTGTCAACTGATAAAATATTTTTATTCCAATGACAACGGTACGTCGTCATATTTGTTGTACTGCTTCGCACTATTCTTTTCTATTTGTATTAACTTAATTTAAAATATGTCGTTTGGTCACTTTGCTCAAGATAGTGTTAAAATGTTTTAACGATTATATTATGCATTTGAATGTAATAACAGAATCTGCTAATTGAAGATAAAGGTTGGTAATGAAAAGAACGTAATATAATCCGTCTTTTGTGAATATGTCAAACTTTAATGATTTAACTAACAAGATAATACTGTCAAAAAATATATAACTAAAATAAGTATATACAAACGTAGGACCAACATGATTTATAAATTCAGGGATTACTATCACAAGTTCAATAGTTTCATAGCATAGTAAAAATTTATATCAACAGTTATTCATAGAGGTGTGGAACACATTATAAAAACTAAGGCTACACGACACCAGTTAATCCTTTTACAGAGAAATCAAATTATGGATTTAGACAAAAACAATGTGTAATTTTTTTATTGTTTTAAATGATTCTGTCGGTGATAAGATGTAAAAGATGTACAAACTTTTATAATATTTCTCCCTCTGCTATGTGTTACATCATAGCATTTGATATTTCGGTCAAAAATTATTCTATCGTAAAATTGTAATTGTATATAGCCTTCAGAATATTGTTGATTTTATTTTTTTTTTTGTTTACTCGAATGAACGCTGGATTGTGAATAGTGCACAAGAAAATCTCGGCATTCTCCTTTCGATACTTGACGCTTTACCCGAGAATATCTGGGGAATCACTGCGGAAGGGTTAAGCTTCGGGGAAATTACTTTACGGAGCTTTACGAGATAGGTTTTGTTTCATTAAGATCGTAAACTACCACCGTATGGAATTTGACTTGGACAATGTTAAAGCTGATCACATAGACTATAATAGTCTATGTAATACTAAACTAATTGTAAATTACTCAAAACAATTAACCGTATTTTGAAACTAGAGCTTTTGATAGACTTAATTTTAGAATCAAATTACGTACTCTCGATTACTTTAAATCTATAAACTTATTTGATGTCATAATAACTTTGTTCTCCGCACTTGAAAGATGTATAATAAGTAAAATAACATTTTTTAAATAAATAACATTTAAAGAATGTATTACTAAGATTTCTAATTCGTTTCTTTAAATACTTTTCCAGAGACTGAATCTAAAATATTTGATTTTTTTGTTATGATATTTGTTTATAGTATATAAATTTAACTAAGCCTTAGTTCTCAACCCTAAAACATCTATAATTTTGAATATTTTACTTTTGTGTTGATATACTAGTTCAATACTAGCACAATGTGTCTACTTTCAAGTAAATGTCTTACTCTTTGTATTTTGGTCACTGTGGCAAATGCTATATTGCGCGTCAACAATGCTTTGCCAAGCGAGGTCATTAAAAAGTCTTATACAGGGTAAGTCTCGTAATATGACGACTGAAAATAACTCATAAAATATTTATTGTACGACAAAATGCTTCAGATAGAATGTAAATGGCTTCTAGGGGAACATACAGTGTTCTAATCAGTTTAATATTATTTTTCTCTTTTATCAAGATATGAAGGTCACCTTCAATTGTTTAAATGGAATAGTTAATATTTCTTCCCGAATTCGGAACTCGAAGTGTTGAACTCTACATAAAAAATTATTATACTAAATGCGGTTTAAAATACGTAGTTAATGAGATATTAGCAAAATAAATTTTATTTTAAGCTATGTTCGAATTGCTGCCCGTTACAATCACAATAATTACGTAATCTTATTATTAAAAAGCAAGAAATATTGTCAAGAGTTTTTACTGTTATCGCAGGACAAGTCTCTAAAGTTCAACCTCACCTCGGAGTGGTGGAGACAGGGAAACGAGTCCGGAAGGGCAACGAAAATCATAGTTTCCAGAAATGATGGCGAATGTCGTCTCTATTTATGCTAATTTGGTTTACCGAAATCATAACGAGACACTCCACTGACGGAACACTTAGGAGCTTGTCTAAGACACTCTGATGATTGAGGAACAGAGAATGTCTCACATAGACTGTGTGTAGGGCTGGTCCCTTCACAGTCAAAAACAATGGTTTGCAGTTCATTTTAGCAGCTGCTACCAGATAGCAAAATTCCTTATTGCTGTCACGGAGTCAAGACTTGTTTTCATACGCGTTGGTTGGATCAGGTTCCTGACCTGAGGTACATATGTAGTTCAACGCTGCTTTAACGTCGCCGGCGTAAGCCAAACGAGCTCCGTCCAGAAAAAGTACATTAACTGTTATTGCAGAACATGTACGACTAACACGTTCTTGCATACGGTGTTACCTATGTAGCATCTAGGACTGTATTTACCAGTACGGCTGCTCGTAAACAAAGTTGTTTGTCTATGCTGTATTAACAGTCACATTGATTAACGGTCTTTTCTAATATAACGTAATTTACTTTTGTAAATATGTCAGTAACTATGTATTTTAGACCTCATTCAGTGTGAAACTCTTTTTATGTAGCATCCAACACTTTATCCGAATTCGAGAAAAATATTAACTATTCTATTTAAAAAATTGAAGGTGATCTTCATATCTTGATAAAAAAGCAAAATAACGTAAAACCTCCTAAAAACCACGACACTTCTATCTGAAACATTTTTTCGTAAAACAAATAATGTATGAATTATTTTTAGTCGCCATGTTACGAGATTCACCTTGTATAGTATAGAATAAATGATAAACAAAATTGAACTAAAAAAATGGATATGTTACAACTAATAGACGTCGAATCCCACATATAAAGTAACTTCTTTAAATAAAATTTTTAAACTAGGCAATAGTACAACCGTTGCTAATGTTTCTTGCTGTTGAAGCAACAAAAAATTCTGTTCCAAAAAAATTCTTAAAAATCACTTGCTTTCATTGCCATTGTAGAAGAAATCACCCTTAACCTTCAAGTGGTTACCACTCTTTTAACATGTTCGTCGCCAACAATCGACCACCAAAATTTTCACAAAATCAAAGCAATTTTATTAATTAAAGCAAAATCAGAAAGTTGAAATTCTCATAGGGGATGGAATTAGAACTCTTTCGCATCCGAAATATCCTAGTCAAATTCAGTTTGTTCGGATATATTAAAATAAAAACGAACTTTCAAAATTGTTTAAAAACTAGCGTCACCCATATCTGGGTGACGTGGCGATAAACGTGTTAATACCACTAGTAGTAACATAACGTCATATTCACATCGTATTCGTAATGGTGATTTGACGTCAAATAAATTCCCTATGAATAATGGTGACTTGATGTAAAATTAACTCCATATTGATAGTGGCACTTCTAGCGATACAGAGTCAATTTGACTTCAAGACACCATTATAGATACGAAGTCAATTTGTGATCAAGTCATTAAAATTATAGTGCTACGGAGTCAATATGACGTACAGTGACCCTCAAAAGTGCTCGTATGACCAAAAAGAACAAAATCTCTCATTTTTAACTATTTTATCTGAGCCTATAACGAAAATTTAGATCTTTTATAGATCTCGACTTCAATTCTCAACTTTAATGTGTGCTGAAAATTTGATCGAAATCAGTTATGTCTCGAAGTTCTTACAGTTTTCTGTCGAAAGTGTCAAAAATCGTGACGAAACTGCGACTCCTGCGATTTTTAATTTGTTGTAATTCATAACAACATCACCCGAGATCTACCAAAGACATTTATTGAACTTTCATTATAGGCTCATAAAAAAGTACAGTAGCAGAAATAAATAGATATATTTTAAAAACTGTGACAAACAAGAAACTAATAACGAACAATGATATCCTAATGATGGTTGACGAGATTAAAGTGAAAATGACAAGCTTCTAATTCGGATTTCGTCGGTCCGCTAAAACGTGAAGATGAAAAACCTTTCTACTAAAATTTCCTAAGATAGTGGGGTACTGTGTCCACCAATTATAAATAGCCTATCGGGGCTGAGATAATGAGGGTGTTTCGACGGTCTGATACCAAGGACGATGACGTCGCGAACAATGATACTTGTACTCTATGGAAATAACGGGAAATAAACTTAAAAGACTCTAAAAAATGGCATCGTTTAAATCGACCGCATCCTAAATCCAAACAGTAAAAAGAGACGGTGCAACAAGATACGTGTCGTGACAGCGATTGTAGTTATTTGATTCAGTTTTGATCAAATTATACCATTTTAAAACGTATCTGAACACTTTTGTAGGCCATTGTATATCACCACTAATGTTATGAGTCAATCTGATGTTAATCATCACTCTAATGTAGAACAAAGGAAATAATCTTGCCAAATAAAACGTTACACGTTAACAAATTGTACGTGTGTCTATTATAGATGTATTGACGACAAAAGTATAATTCTTCCCGTTTGAAGTTGCTATTTTTATAATTCATTTCTTGGTATGTTAATGTAAGACTGACAGTAACATAAGAATGGTTTAAATTGCTAGATTACAACGAGCACGGATATCTATTGGAAACAATACTTGGTTGGAAACGCGTTAGAAAGTTCGTTGTTTCGTTCGAACCCCCTGCCAACTATTGTGTGTAGTCACGCTTGGAAACATACAGTTGAAAAAAATTGATTAAAACCAAAGGAACTTTTACCGAAGAAAGTTTAATGAAGAGTAATCGATAATAGTGTCACATTGCCAGTTATTTAGTCCACGTCGGCGAATATAGGGCACTATCTTTAACGGTATAAATACATCCTTTGAGCACTATTCGATAAGCTGTAACTCTGCTAATACTTCTCGTGCGAGACGTCTGTATGAACGGAATTTTTAACTAGTGTTTTCATTTATTACAATTAAAAATGGCTTGTATCTTCAAATGTTGAATAATGGTACTATCGTGACGTGTAAAAGTCAGTACACACTAGCAAATTGACTGCCAAGTCTATTTTTTAAAAAATCTGTTCTAGACGCCATTTTTTTTCCTTAAATAAATCAATAATAGTAAGTAAAAGATAACAAATAAATCCTTATTTTTGTTAGTAATGAGGCAATAGTTATCTTTAAAACTAACGTGAATCATTTGAGTTTTTTTTAGATTTTAGGCTGGTTAGGTTACTAGACAGTGAATAAAAAAATATTTACGAATATTATAATTGATTGGAATAACAGAAATGAAATAAGAAAGATAAGTTTTTTAATCTCCCTATTTCAGTTTGTAGCCAAAAAAAAAATATATTTTATACGTATATCTAAGTAACATATATGAATTTTGAAAATTGAAATCGATTGCTACAGAAAGTCTGCCACTGAAACATATAAACATTATCCATTTTGCGTTGAAAGTTATCCAATGTTAGCCAATGTCAGAAGCCTATAAAGTTTATTGTTTAAATTTTCATTACAAGTTGAAATTTAAAAAGTTGAGAAATATATCTTCCATATTTTATTTTTGTTATTCCAATTAATTATAATTTTTGCAAATATTTTTGTACTCACTCTCTAGTAGACTAGTTAATCTGAAATCTAAAACGAATTCATACAATTTTATTCAATTCTAAAGAGATTAAATCCTTTTACACAGTATGTACTCACTGTAACACATCACTGTACATGTATAGTGTTATTTTGATAAGGAAGGACACATTGTCAATGATAATTTGGATTTTTTAATTAAGCTACACATTGGGTAACGTATTTTACATGTAACTTTGTATAAAAATCTCAAATGCGTACGTCTATAACAATGTCTTCAGGACATTTTGCTTTACTCGTTAATTTAACCACGTATAATTATCGCTGTACTGCGCGTAGCTTATATTTCAGCTTATATCAGCTTATATTTCAGAAAAAGTCGAAAAAACAATAACATTTTTTCATTTAAGGCCTCGGTTTAAATAATCTCAGATAAGTAAATACAATAATTATCGTTGTAAATTTCATAGTTAACGTATAATCCTGTTCTAAAGTCAAAATGTTACAACCGTCTCTAGTTTCCCCATGATATAAAAATATTAGAACCATTAAACCAAATTCAACATTTGATATTTTCTACTGTTTCAATACCATTCAATGATTGTGATTTAAATGAAAAATTCTTACCAACCAATAATTTTTATATTAAATCTAGAATGCTGCGCGAGTCTAATCATAAAATTTTACGTACCACTCATCAGAGTTCAAATAATTATCAAAGGACGAGACTTTGTAACATGTTGTAAGCATCAATTAATTCAGAATTTATTAATTGTATGTAAAATGAACCATAAACAAAGGCTTATAGTGCTTTAAAATAAATCCGATGGAAGAAAATAAAGTTAAAATTAATCAGTCTTAATTAGCGGTTTTAGTTATAAAAACTTCTTTATCACAGAAGTTTAATCACAGGTGTCGCTGAAGTATAATTGTCATCCGGAGTCAAATTTATTAAAAACTAAAGCATTATGACCTTGAACATGTACTTGCAGGTTTTAGAAACTTCTATAGACCAACGGTAATGGGGACGTAGTCGTGAAAGAGGATATTTGGATTATTAACCCTTACAAGACCATAAGGTTGCTAAGAGTAAATATTAGTATGTAACTGTTTATTCTAATTTGTTTAGACGTAAAATAAACAAAAATCATAAGAAAAATATATAATAATGTGTAGTATTGTTTTTATGCTAATTTTATAGCAAATATTTTTCCCAATGGACTATAAAGGTTACACAAAATTATAGTTAAGCTTATTATGCAATGTATTTTATTTATTGGTTTATTATAACATAACGTTAACTAAAATAATACAATAATATGAAATAAAATTACTACACAAAATGATATGCTAACTACGATATTCTGCGAAGCAATTTATTTTGGTTGTGAAACAGAGGTAGACATTGCACATAGTACATATATTATGCGTCCTAGTATGTCAGCGACGTAAACGTGCATAGTTTGCAGATATTTTCTTCTTCCTTCTTTTTGCGTGTTGTGCACTGGCAAATTGTGTTTTATACCAATACGCTTCTTAATGTATAAAAATGCAGATATGATTATAATTTAAAATGGAGAAAAATGTTTCCCTTAGTTGTGAAAGGCTTAAATGACTACGTTATTACCTGGAAGAAGTAAGAACTGCATATTGGATGGCATATTCGACTAAAAAATGATCGTATCAATACGAGATTTGAGCAGCGGAAACTTATCCATGAAAAAGTAATTGAGAAATTCCTGCGATACTAAAGCAAGAGAATTAACGAAATACATTCAAAAGGGCAATCGATATCCAATAATGTAGGAAGTAGCATGCAACTATTTTCGTAGAGTAATAATTGGCTCGCGAAACTAGTCTGAAATTGTTGATCCAATCAAACTTCACGGACATTCTTGCGGAACTTGCGAATTTCAGGTCGCGGCAGCTTTTAATTTCAAGTTGAAGCAGTAAAACGATTTAAAGGAATCTCGACTGAAATAAATCATCAATATCTTCGCCCTAGAAAATTGCTACCATTATCACTATGCAAATGTCACCGTATGGAGTATTGCATAACCAACTACACCAGATGTGCCAGACATTGAGCATGTAAATCGCGTAACTACGTTCTACATACACTGTAGATTTTTCAACCTCTATTTGACATTCTCTACAATCTGAATATCGTACCGTCACGGTTCAAAGCTTTACAGTATACATATAAAGCTTTGCACAACAATGTTGCCGTAGGTGCTTCATTAGGTGGTTCGCATATATATGAAATTCTTTAATTTATAATCAATCGTTAGCAAATTTTTAATTGCTTAAGAAAACCATAGTACAAAGTATTTTATTACAATAAAATATCCAATGTGTATATTTGAAATACAATTTCAATAGCTGACAAATCGGAAATGCAATTGCAGCTAAATGTAACAGGCTTAAATACAAATATCAGAAGTAAAATAAATAATTTTGTACAAAAATCGAAAATTTAGTTATATCTAACAACAATAATGTAACTTTAATATTTTGTGAAGCCATTTCATTTTCTACTTTCCTAGTCATTTGATTCGGTAGAAATTTTAGTAATAACAAATTATACACTGCTATAGATTATATTATATTTTGGAAATATTACAAAAATTATAAATTGCACAATGTTTCCGTTTTTGAGTGTAAAATCAACAAACGAAAATCACAAATATGACATTTTCAAATCTCTTACAGTGTTATAGTATTTACTTCAACTTTTCAATCCATTTTAACCTCTCAATTATATTCCGAGATAATAACATATTGACTTCAACCAAATAATGATCACCATGCGATATATGTACGTTCCAGTCTAGTCGATTGTTTAAATACTCAAGATAACGTAACGTGTACACTCGGTGTTTTCAGCAAACATACATTTTAAATAGAAAATATCACTAAATTCAAACTTGGGTTGTTATGCTATACAAATGCCAACACTGTGTAATTATTACTTACGTAAATCATATGGAAATTTTATATAAATTACTGTAAACATTAGTGTGCAAATTAAACGTGGCCGCTACTGTCCCCGATGTTGATGCGACCTTAAATCAAATGAATACAAAAAAATTTAATATATAATTCTAAATTCGATTTAATTTTATGAAGTGAATTGCCCATTTCCCCAAATAATTGACAACTGCTTTTCACCCATTACCAAATTTAATTAGTACTTCTGGTCAGTGTTATGTTCGAGGAAATAACGCTCTCTGGGAACAGAAAATTGAATTATCCAACATAATTTAATGCAACAAGAACTTCCGTCCTTATCCTTTATCTGTGGAATCTCTTTAGGGCGTTTCATGAATACTTAATCTCGGTGCTTTTATACTTTTTTCTCTTATAGACGAGCCCGAGCTCCGGTGCGGCACTGCCGTGCTCTGGCGTGGTGCAAAATTCCGCGTGAGTTCGCCGATATTCCCGTGGGTAATTTTCTAAAAAGGACAAAAGTGTTGTGCTGCACCGGCAAACGTCTTCGTCATTTCCGGGATGTTATACAAAGCTCCCGTCTATCGATCAACGGGTCTCCGGTCTTTTATCGACGCCGCTATGGGTTAGAGAAACTGGCTGCATACAGACACAGGCACACGGGCACACGAACGTCAGAGTGACAATCGAAAATCGATCGGAACTGTCCGGCCTTAATGAAACGTGGCATATTAAATGTCTTAACGGAGCCTACTAGGATCGAGTATCCCCGCAACTCACGCAGGCTTAACCGTGTCATCCCCTTTTAATCGCATTAGGAATTTTCGAGGGAACGGAACTCAATGAGACAGTCTTGCGGACCGACTACAAAACATGCGACGAGACAATTAAGAGGAAGAAAAATTGAATTAACAAATTCGTATTATGCAAATCAACCGGAAATAGATACGAAGAAGATACGAAGACTGCCGGAGTAAAATATAATGTAGCGTTCCTTACTTCAGACGAAATAAAACATAATAGTTAAGGAAGGAATTACATTTCAGAAGTTAACTGCATTCATAATTTGCATTGATTGACTTTATTTCTATACTATTACTTTTTTATTGTAGATATATATAAGTAAAATATTTTTTGGTCTGAAGAGGCAAATGTTACGATAGACGTAACATTTGTTTCAAGGTCATATTTTTCTTGATTTGCAGATCATCTATTTATAATTTTTTTATTCAAGGTCATGTGGTGATCTTGGAAATAATCTGATCTAGTATCTAATACTATTACTAATTAATATTACTATACTACAAATTCAGCGATTGTTAAAAAATAGACACATTTATGAAAAGGATATTTTAAATATTGAAATAATATGAATGTAGAAATACAGATTTGTAATGATAATAAAATGTTAATATAAATGAAAAATATAAGTCTAATATATAAGTCAAAATTGCGAACTTGGTTGTTGAACTAATTATTCAAACGATAATAAAAGGTAAAAATAGGATTGCATATATGTTAGCCAGATATGTCACAATAGTCAACGATATATAAAAAATATATTAGTAAAATGACAAATACTTCTTTTGTTTTATTAAATATAAATTAATGTACTGACTAGCCTTATGTAGAAAGTGTAAAACAATTGAAGTAACAGAACGCATGTTAATATTTTGAACGATAACTATCGAACCTCCATTAAACTGTTGTAAATTTTCCTTCTTCCATGCCTTATGAAAAACTAAGCATATTTATTGCTATATTAATATTTGCTACAGATGCGACGAGTTTTGTTATTGCGTTTTGGAGTATATTTAATCTAAGAGTGTACTTTTACTATCAGAGTACTCGTATAAACAGAGTGAATGAAATTATTGCAGTGTAACCGATAAAAAAAGATTCTACGCGAGGAAATAAGTACAACAATTGGTATGAAATTTTGTAATCCGAGATATTATTTTTGAGGAAATCGATTTAAAACATTCATCAACTTCGTGGACACCAATACAATTTGTTCGGTTACGAGTAGAATAGGAATGCCGTGAGCAGATACATCTGCCGATTTCTAATCAAATAAATACGTATAATCGGCGAATATCAGAAGTCAACTTTCTCGAACCATAGCTTCCAACAAAAAAATATCGTTTCCAATTTTTTGCTCCTTTTTTTATCTATAATAGAATCGTCTCCACTTTCGTTGCGCTACGATTTTCGACCCACTCTAATTATGTTTGCATTACCTACTTCAGTGTGGAACGAACGAGTGTCTAGCACCACGTTGCAATTGCTGAATGACCACAATCAGCACTACGTAGATAGCAAAGCGAGGTTGTTTCGAAGAAAAAACGCGAAACGGCGGGACATAAGGACAATATTATTCCTCGTTATCGTTCTCGTGTCGTGTGAATTTTTATTTGTTTACCAGGAACGTTACCCTACCGTTACTCTGAGAGAAAGCAACATCGACGAAATTTATTTTACTCCGTGAGAACTGAAACCGCAGAGTTCGCACAAAAAAACTGTGTCATACACGAATGTGTTTTTATTCCTGCAATTACTAGATCTACATACAGTCAGTCAAGAAAGTCTCCGTACACCTTTTGAAACGTAATAAAAAAAAGTAAAAACTCTCGTTTTCTGAACGTTTTTATCTCAGCCTATAACGAAAATTTTTAAAATACGTTTTATAGATCTCGGTAACTTCTATGCGTGCTGAAAATTTGATCGAAATCGGTTAATCGAAAGTCGAGCTACAGGCTTTGTTATAACAAATCTTTAATTTGTTGTAACTCACAACGTCAACTCATCTCGATAAAATTTTTAACATGCATATAAATTACCAAGGTTTACGAAAGACGTTTTTTAAAATTTTCGTTATAGACCCAGATAAAAAAGTTAAAAAACGAGTGTTTTTTATTCTGTTTGTCATTTCAAGTAATAGGAATGTTAGGACTATCAGAAAGTATAAATATATAATGGAAGACTATAATATTGAAACAGGTGTATATTGGTGTATAACGTAGAAGAATTTATCGATGACAGGCATAACAAAGAGAATACGTCTCGCACGTTTGTTTATTAATGTTATAATTTCTCAGTATGTGAATAATTAGAAACGCTTCGATGAAGCTTCATAATTAATATTGATTTAGAAATTGTAGCAACTACACGAATTGTAAATAGCGAACAGAAACCGTCTAATGTATCGGCAGTTCTTGAGTGTATCTATTGTTCGAACGAAGCCGGTAAACAAAATTTAACGTTTCCAATTATACAGAATAATCTTCAACCTTCCCTGCGATATTAACTCAAGATTTCATATGATTGAAATATCATCTTGAACCAGTTCTTTACATATCAAAATACTTTGTATGTGAGAACGTGATCGAGCTACATTTACTAATACGATTCCCTATGGATCGAATTTACATTAAATTTTTGGATTGTGGCGTCACTTTATTTCTTTGTAAAACTGCTGGAAAGCTAGTGAAGTATTAGAATATATTTTTAAGAATGAAAAAGTTATTGTTGCCCTGAAGAAAATCTTTTTTCCATTGTAAATAACTCAATCTTTGACACGATAATCTTAGAAACAACGACACATACCGCATGAAATGCGATAGTCCTTACATATTATTTTTAGAGTAACAGAAGCATTCTGTAGTACATATACCTAAAGTGTCAATCGATTGTATCGACCGTGTTGAAATGACAGCATTACTGTCATAACAACTGTAACATGTCGGCATTATTAGCTTCCTGTTCTACGTTATATTATATCTTTTTTTTAAATCGTAGATGGTTCAAAACTGATTTGTACCACTGATGCACACTTCCCTCCAAAGGTATTAGGACACTCATAGAAAATTAAATAAATTTGATAAACTGATAGGAAATTATGATAATTTCTTGAATGTATTTTAAAGTTAATTGCATTAAACTGTAACAAGTTCATATATCTATATTGTTTTTTACATCATAATAAAAATAACGCCAATTTTAAAAAGAAAATTAAATTCTCTTCTCGACGATACATTCATCGCGATTTTTAATTACTTCTTGGATTAACTTCGGCATCCATTTCATTAGTTTACCTATTATTTCTGATTCTATTTGGTTGTATGCATGTTGTATTATGTTCCATATATTTCAAAAACGTATCGTACGAAATGAACTCGGCATAAATTTCCACTAAACAAAATGCAAGAAATGCAAACTAATTGCATAAATGAGACACGTTTCTAACTTAACGTGTACTTTCCACAGTAAGATGCCATAAAACATAGTTCTGAACATAAAATATTATCTAAACTGAAGGAGGAATTATAATTTATACCAAATCAGCAGGTGCCCTAATACTTTTGGAGGGGACTGTATGTATTAAACAAAACTATTATAACATAAAAATATTTATGCGTGTCACTGTATATTATAAAAATAGTGAAAGTCCCTTCTTATTTCTGTCAATGGCATGAGGAAGTTTCACGAATGGCGGCAAACGAAAATAATCTTCTATCGTTATTTTTAGAAATCTCGGAGAAAATAGCTCGTTACACCTTTGGTAGAAGAATTACACGTCCATATATAGCTAATCGTGCGCTTATATTATGTACATCGCATATAGCTAATAAGAGTTCAAGGGAGCAAGGTTGAATAGCTAATAAATAAATACGCTTAATCCAATACACATACAAACCAGAACTTAACCAGAACTTAACCAGAACTTAACCAGAACTTAATATACACTATTGTAAATTTCAAGAATGACAGAGTTATAACGCAGAGGAAAAGTAAATTTTGCACTACACTTTAGTAAAATAAATATAATATTTTATTTGTTGACAAGAAATTAAATAAATAAAATATTCCGAACTATGGCACAAATACATTCAGTATTTTTCAAATAAGAATAAATTTGTGGTATTATCTGAAAAATTTGTTACAACGAATAAAATATTTTATTTTTAAAACTACATGCATGATTTAAAATAAAATATCTATTTATTATTTGCCATTTAAGATTCTATTTTACCCAGCTCTAGTTATGTTTGTAATTATGTTGCATTTACTTTTGATACTTTTTCTCTCCTTTCTGCTATCCCATTTGATTGTGACGACCAATTGTCAATGAAATAAAGTTCTTATAATAATTATTTTGTTCGATGTTGTACCTGCTTAGTTAGAGTCTGCAAATAAATTCTTTAAAATAATATGACTACGCCGTGTCAGGAATTGTTTATCATTTCCGAGTTCCACCGTTTAAATCTACCGACCGAAGTACCAAAATAACACAATTAATGAAATCTGTTTTGCGTTAGTAGCCATTCTACAGTTCGTTATCTATTTAAAGTTGAAACATAACACGTAGCCGACCGCGAGCAACGTAAACGTTTACAGAGGAACGTACTTCTATGACCCGGCGCATCTGCGGAATTGAAGAAACTCTTCGTTCTAAATCTCCGCTTGTACGTGGCAAAGGGACGAATAACACGAAATGCGGAATCTAGAGTAATATTCTTGCAGTTCGCAATCTAGAGGAAAATAATAGTTACGACCGTATCTGGAAATACATTATACGACTTCGCGTACGGAACGTGCCCGCTCCTTCGATTTTCTTAATTCTTGTTTTGCAGCGAGTACGTTAACCTCCAGGAAATTAATCGCCAAGCTGTAATTTCACTCGCATATACAAACATAAGAATCCATTAATGTGCAAAGAAGAGTGCAGAAGTTTATGCAAATATGTAACTAGAGGATTCTGAAACTACATTTTTTATTTCACACTTTTTGTGTAATGCATATGCCTTGCATATTTATATTTAAAAACATGTGCAATAATACAGAGTGGCTCACCTAACTCGAGCATCGAAAATATCTCGCTTCTCTTTTATGATTGCTAGAAATGTCAAGAAAACATTGGCTAGTTCAGAGATACAAATATTATGGTGGACAAAAAATTTGTTCAAGGTTATATCTTTTGAGATTTTAAAGTCATCCAAGTTTTTTTTTTAAATGGGACGATATATTTTAATCATCCCTGTATAATAACCGAGGTCAATAAAATTAGATGTTTATAACGACATTTCATATCGACAAATATCAGTGGTTAAGTTACAAGTTAACATTTGCTGAAACAAATTATCCTGCTCTATTTATATATTGTCGGACAGATCCTAGGGATTCGATCCCGGATCTTTTTCCTACCAGGCGACTGCTTCAACTAATTAAGCTATCCCGACCGATCGACAACACATTCTGCCCTAGTCCTTATAAACACAACACGTTGGAAATAATATTGAGGACTCCCAATTCTATTTAAGAAAACTCCGACGCCCTTGATATCTCAAAAAAGAGAGGGTGTCCCAAAAATGTCTAACAATACGGAAATGGGGAATACCTGAGGTTATTTGGAGCAACTTCTTCCTTTACAAAAATTTTCTTCGAAGCATCGTTAACGAGTTATTAACAAAAAACATTGACCAATAAAAGGCGAGATCGGCTGGCGCTAGGTGGTTTCGCCGTCTCGCGTTACCTGATTTCACCTTTAATTGGTCATTGTTTTTCGTTAATAATTCATTAAAAATGCCTCGAAGAAAATGTTTGTAAAGGAAAAAGTTGCTTCAAATGATCTCAGAAATCTCTCATTTCCCGATTGCGAGTGACTTTTGGGACACTCTCTATAATCTTAAACAAATTGGTTTATTTATCATAATGCTTGCCCATCTGAGCCAGCTAATAAATATTCTCATCTGACGTTTTTTGGAATTAAGATGTACAAAATGCTCGAGTTAAGAGAGATACCCTGTAGATTATACAGCGGTTATTTTTGTGTAAAAATTAATTTGGATGAACAAACGTCACGAATTAACAATATTAAATTTTGAAAAAAGTGCTCGTAATTTATTATTATGCAAAGTATAGCGTACTGGAAAATTGTGAAAAGCGTTTCATATACTGGGCGTGTCATTTTAATCTCTTAGGACAATTACCTGGAAAAATACGAGTGATGTGAACAAATATTTCAGACAGAAGTAGTATGGTTTCAAGGGAGACAGATTGTGTTGTCATTTACTTGACCTTGAGGTAACCTTGGAAAAATCTACGAAGGTCAGCTTCGATTTTCTTAGATTAGGACCTGCATTTTGTATTTGATATCGTTGTAGAGAACGCTTCTTAAATGTAACTTCTGTGTAAATCGTTTCCGAGATATAAACGTTTTAAAATAATTATTCTCTTACTGTGGTAACATACTAATATATTGCTCATTATTAGACTGCAAATTTTGTACACTTATGATAAAACGAATAGATTAAATTCGAAACAATGAAAATATTTCAAGAATTTAAAGATGCTGTTGTATTATTTTGGATTTACTAAACTTTGCAATAAAGATTGTTGAATAAGTATTATTATGTTTGCATAGTGCAGCGGTATGAGAGGCGACCACGTGCGAATATAGTTTATGTTTTCGCAATACACGCATATTATTATTAAGTTTTGAAATAAAAACTGATTTATTTTAACAAAGACAAGTTTTATTTTGCACAAATATCCGCAGTCTTCTCATTATACTACATATTATGTATACCTATATGCTCTGTATATTATGCATATTTTTCGTTAATAAATTTCATATGGGCGGGTCGAATCAAGAAATTTTTTCAGGTTCGGTTCGGGTCCCGAATGTCGTTAAGTTCGAGATTTCGAATCTTTACTCGAGTCGGACTGTTATCGCATCTTTTGTGATTTTTTAAAGATATTTTTGCCTCGTTCTTTCCAAGTTTGATATGTTTTCGTACTTGATATAAGTAAAACAAAATTGTAAAAATCCTCGAGGAAAAAACATGTATATCAATATAATGTGAAGAAACTATTTTATTTAAACTTAAGATGTAGACGACGTAATTGTTTTGTTTTCTGTAAAACTTCAAACTCTAAAAATTTCCACAACAAACCGAAGTTAGAATTTAGAAACCGAATTAATGAAATCGAAACTATCAGGTCTAGTAATAATTAATGTCGTTCTCCAATACATTTTTAAAACTAATTTATTTAAACAAAACAAAACAATTTAATCAACGATATAGTCGCCGTTGTTTTCAACTACTTGTGCCCAACGCTCAGGTAGTTTCTTAATCCCTCTATTGTAAAATTCTTATGATTTTGTTTCAAAAAATTCGGTCAAGGCGTTATTGAGGCACTCTTCATTATTGAAATATTTTCCAAGAAGAAAATTTTGCAAGGAATGAAACAAAGGATAATCGGATGGGGCAGTATCTGGAGAATATGCAGGTTGTGGGAAAACTTTCCATTCCAACTGGCGTAGTTTTTCCGCCGTGATTCCTGCAGTATGCGATTGTGAGTTATCGTGATGAAGAATTACGCCCTTCCGATTAATCAACGCAGGTTCTTTTTCTCTCAAAGCTCGGTCTAACCTTTCCAATTGTCACTATACGCTTCACTTGTAATGATTTGGTTGGTTGGTAAGAGTTCATAATGAAGAATTCCTTTAACATTCCACCAAACACACAAAATCACCCTTTTCGCAAGCAAGTCAGGCTTTGGCGTGGGTTGCGGCACTTTGCTTCTGTCCAACCATTGTGGCCGTCTCTTCAGATTAACATAAAGCACCCATTTTTCATCTCCGGTAACAATTTGCTCTAAAAACGGCAATCGGTTTTGACGAGAGAGGAGCGAACTGCAGATTGTGACTCTTTGATTGCGGTTGTTTTCGGTTAATTCATGTGGAACCCACTTTCCAAAGTTTTGGACCTTACCAAGTGATTGCAATTGATTGCAAATAGCTTTTTGCGAACAGTTTAAAGCTGTCGCAAGCTCTTGTTGCGTTATTTGAGGATTTCTAACTAAAAGAGCCTGAAGTGCTTCCTGTCCCAAAATCGACATTATTACTAGACCTGATAGAAAGATGCAATACACTTTTGTATTCTAAGAATCTTAGTAATATCCGGTTTGTTAAATATATTACAATAAAAATTAATTTCAAAACATATTTCAAAGTGACGCACAACAAGTTAATAATGTCAGTTTCACTTAATTCTGTTAATGCAGCCTTTCAATTACTCAATTATTATGATGTCATATTCGCGTTCAATTTCAATTATTATAATGTTTTTTTTCTTTCTTTTTTATTCTGCGTTTAAAGTCGCATCAACTATCAAGTGGGTTATTAGCGATTGTAGACATAGTTAAAGATTGTGTTACAGGTGGGAATGTTTCAAGAAATGCAGTAACTTCTCGATTGTTTCCTTGTTCTTCAGTGTGTCTTCTAAAGGAGGTCTAATATTGTAGTATTATCTTTCCCAGCGGTGAATTTTGCAGTGTAGGATGATGTGCTCAACTGTCAGAGAAGTGTTACATGTTCCACAGGTTGGTGGTTCTTCTTTGTTCAGGAGGTATTCGTGGGTAAGTTTCGTATGATCTAGTATTATCCTTGAAACCGCGACCTGATCGTGTCTTGGGAGGGTGTGGGATATGATCTTTTTGAAGAAGTTATCTTTTAGTGTTCTTAGTCGTAGGGAGGATGAACTTTTCCATACATTGTTCCATTCGTCTTGAATCGTTGTTTTTTAGTACATGAATTAGAGTTTCTGGTGGTTGGTTGTTGTTAGATGCTTTGGAGGATGATGAGTCAGCTGCCTCTTTGGCCGATTTGTCAGCTGTTTCGTTTCCGTCAATCCCAACGTGGGAGAGGACCCAGATTATTGTTACTGTGTTGTTTCTTAGGGTTGTTTCTGTGTATGCTTTTTGGCACTCTTGGATGATGGAGTCGTTGGACCAGCGATTTTTAATAGCTGTGATGGCGTTCAGGGAATCGCAGAAAATGGCAAAGTTCTTGTTTTGATGGGAGGAAATGTTTTCCATGTCATGTTTTATTGCGTTGATTTCACAGAAGAGGGCTGGTGCTTTTGGATGCAGTTTTTTTTGGATCGTTTGACCACTAACAACTGCATATCCAGAGCCAGTTGAGGTATTGGAGCCGTCAGTATATATTTGGGTGTGGGTTAGTAGTTTGTTTTTCAGTTCTTGGAATAAGATATTTAGCTCCACATGATTGTTCTTCTTTTGGTTATACTCAAATAGTGTGGTATTGGACTCGATTTTCGGGGCGGACCATGGAGGGATGCTATGGATTGCTCTCTTTGTTGTAGTATGGATTTCTAGGTTGAGTTCTTTCAGATAGTTATCTAATCTAATGTAAAACGGAAGGGGGGTTCTACTTTTCCTCGACTGTGTACGGGGAGTGCGGTTCCGTTTGAAGGCATTATGATATACAGGGTTTTGCGGAGAGGAAGCGGTTTTAATTGCGTATTTGACACTAAGATACTTTCTTCTGGTCTGTAGCGGTGGTTCGGAAACTTCGCTGAGACTGCCGTTTATTGGACTGGTACGGAAGGCGCCTACGGTTAATCTAAGGGCGGTATTGTGTATCGTGTTTAATTTCTTGAGTACCCTGGGGTTGGCAGATTTATAAACGATTGATCCGTAATCTAATTTTGATCTTATTATTGATTTTTATGACAGTAGTAGTGTGTTTAAATCTGCACCCCAATTGTTTGCAGCGATTGTTTTGAGGATATTAAGTCTCTGGTTGCAGTCTCTTCTTAGTTTGTCGAGGTGGGTTTTCCACGTCAGTTGACGGTCGAAGATTAGTCCAAGTAACTTCGTAGAGGATGTTTCTTTTAAGGTCATGTTATTAAGGGTTAATCTTATGTCTGGGTGTTGTCGGTTTCTGGTGAAGGTAATTATTTCCGATTTAGTGCTGCAGAATTTGAAGCCAGAGGTGAGCGACCATTTCTGTAGTTTGTCGAGAGTTTCTTGTAATAATGCCTGTATGGTGTGGGGGTTTGTTCCTCTGCAGATTAGGGTCAAGTCGTCGGCATATAAGAATCCTTTGACTGGGTTTGATACGCTATCCAGGATATCGTTAATGGTTATCAGGAATAGGGATACGCTGAATACAGAGCCCTGAGGAACGCTATTTTCAAGAATTTTTGTAGTCGAGAGGGTATTGTTGGCTCTGACTTGAATTAATGTCTTAGTCAGGAAGTTATTAATAACGTTTAGGATATTACCTTTTAGACCATGTTTTTGGAGGATATTGACTATTCGGTTTTTCCATGTCATATCATAAGCCTTTTCAATATCAAGGCATACAGCAGTTGCACACTGTTTGTTGATAAAGGCGTCAGTTATTTGAGTCTCTAGGTTGATCAGGTGATCGTAAGTTGAGTGAAACTGCCGAAAACCACTTTGGTAGATACAGATTAATTGTTTAGATTCTAGGAACCACCGAAGTCTGGAATTTATGATTTTTTCTAATAGTTTGCACATAGTATTTGTGAGTGCGATAGGCCGGTAGCTATTGGGGTCCGTTGAATTTTTGCCTGGCTTTAAGATGGGAATCACTGTGGCTATTGTCCATCTAGTTGGAAATAAGTTGTGTGCCCAAATGCAGTTGAATAGGGAGAGCATGAAATTGAATGCTTCTAGAGGTGAGTTGATTAGGAGAATGTTGGGAATTCCGTCAGGTCCGGGGCTTGTGTTTGTGCACTTGCTAAAAACGTGTTGTAATTCGAACAATTGGATTGGCATATTTATGGCTGATAATAAAGTTGGAACCAGTTCCGAGCTTGTGGGTGTTGTCGGACTGGATTCTGTTCGTTGTTTGTAATTTAGAAATTGCTCAGTGTAATTACTATTGCTAGAGTTTTTTTGAAATTCTGTTGCTAAGATTTCGGCCATTGTATTGGGGTCAGTGGCGAGTGTGCCATCCTCTTTCGTTAAGGAGACTATCGTAGATTGTGAATATGATCCCTTAAATGCTCTGATTTTCTACCTTTGTGAAAGTGGAGTAGATAAGTTCAGTGACGATACGTATGTTATCCATGACTTTCTCTTGCTATTTTTTATGACTTTACGGGCTATGGCTCTTAATTTGTTGAATTCAATAAGGTTTTCCATGATTTTGTGTCTTTTGTATTTGTTGAAGGCATATTTATATTCTTTTGTAAGTTGTGAGCAGTGATCATTCCACCATGGGGTGTATTCGAATTTAGGTTTGGTAGTGCCTTTTGTCTTCGGAATGGCTGAGTTCGCTGCGTTTATGATGCATTCTATAAAGAGTTCGAGTGCTGTGTTGAGACTGATCGGGTTTGTTGGGTTAGGTTCTGTGATTTGAAGAATTGATTTGGATAGTAACTCACGGAATAAAGCCCAGTTGGCTTTTTGAAATATCCATGTTGGGTGTTTCGGTGGTTCACATTTGCGGTTAAGTTTGTACGATAACTTAATTGGGTAGTGGTCGCTATCATAGAGATCGTTGAGTGTGTTCCATGTGATGTTTTGAGTGATTGATGGACTGCATAATGACAAATCTATTGCACTGAAGCTTCCGGTTCCTGTACAGAAATGAGTGGGATCGCAGTTATTTAGTAAGTTTAAGTTGGTTAGGTTTATTATTTTCTCAATGGTGTTTCCTCGTTTATCGGTTTTTTCAGAGCCCCAGACATGATTGTGGCTATTAAAGTCACCGAGTATAATGAAAGGTTTGGGTAGTTTGTGAATTAATTGTATAACTTCCGTTTCCTCGAGCTGTCTACTGTTCGGTATATACACGTTACATATGTATAGGTTTGTAGGGCATACGATTTTTGTGACAATTGCCTCAATGTTGGTTGCGATTTTAACTTCTTCACCGTGAATGTTATTACAGACGAAGGTTGCTACTCCCCCGCTCGCGTGGGTGGTATTGCGGTTTTTGAAGAAGAGTTTGTAATTTTTAATTTTGCCTGAGCTTTGGTATTTGAAGTTTGTTTCCTGTAGGCATATTACATGTGGTTGGTTTTCGTTGATTAGTAGTTGAAGGTATTCAAGTCGGCTATAAAAACCGTTTAAGTTCCATTGTATGATTTGCAGAGACATGGTGGATGGAAGATTAAGTTTACTGTTTCCAAGTGGGTGTATCTGGAGTTGGGAAGGATGGTGGGATTTTGTTCGAAAGGATAGATTGTAGAGCCACAGGTGTTGAGGGGTCGGGTTCTAACCTTTTTGTTAGACGATGGAGTCTATTTTTTATGCTCGAGTCTTGTAGTATGAGGTGGACTGCTTTAAGCATAAAGATTAAGGCTTTTGTGTCAGAAGTGTATTCCACGGCGATGTCATTTGGGTTGTCGTTACCGATTGAAGTCTCCAAAAAACTTTTTAGATGAATGAAGGTGACGGGGAAGTTGTTAGTGGGATCTTCCAGGATAGTTTTAGTTGGGCTTAGGATATTCTCCATTTCTTCTATAATTCTAGTCAGTGATCGTGTGCGCTTCGGTTTTCTCTTCGGGTTGGTTAGTGTGATCGAGTCCAAAATCGGGTAGACGTCTTCGGTGTTTAGACTTGTGGATACCGGTTTAGGTTCATCAGCTGCCTGAATGTCCGAGGAGTTTGATAGTGGTCTTTTTTTGGGGGGGGGGGGGGGTGGTGTAGATTTCAGTTTTATTTGGTTCGTAGGGTACTTCAGTGTTGTAATGGAGTAATCCATGGGTCCAATGGCCTTGGTTGCGAGGGTATCGTTATTTTCTCTGTTACTTGCTTTAGTTGAAATTCCGGTTGGATTATTTTTAATTTCCTGAGAATTAGACGCGTGGGTTGGTTGTTCTGATGGTTGGTTACTGTTGGTTCAATTTGGTACTAACGGTTGTGCTGTGTTATTGCATTGTTTTCCAATATGGTCTTACAGAGGAAACAGCTGACTTTGTCGGTAGATACAAATATTCTGTATTGTGTGTCTTGTGTGGGTAATTAAAAATGAATCGGGTATTTTGGAGACATCATCTGGATTAATATAGATTTGCCTCTTAAAGCTCATTATATGAGTAAACCCAGTCTCGTGGATTCCAGCTCGTAGAAAGGAAAGTTTAGATGTCAGTCGGATATTATGATCAATTAGGAATTTTTCGATAAAACTGTGGGGTATTGTGGGAGAGACATTGGATAGTATTATTCTTTGCGACGGGTTTAATAAAGGCCGGACTGAAGTTATTATGTTATTAATTGTTAATGTCTTGTAATTGGAAACGAAACGTTTAGCAGTAATTTTGCTGTCCAGATAGATACATATTCTATCGTTGGTTATGCGAGAGACGAAGCGAATAGCGCTGGCTCCAATAATTTTTGCTACGACTTGTACATATTCTGTCACTGTTAAGCCATCTGCAGCATCAATGATGATGGCTTGTTCTTTGGTGGGAATGGATTGTTGGTCGTGGCTGAGGCATAAGATTTTGCAGATTGAGTTAATGAAATATTCGGTGGGTTACTTATTGGTGAGAAGTTCGGTTCCAGATTTGGATTGCTATGATCAGGGAACGCGTAGAAGTCACACACTTAAGACTTTCTATCGGCTTGGTAAGCGTATCATAACGCACACATACACAGCACAATACAACGTATTAGTCACAGTACGGCACTCGCGAGCGGATATCAACACGTCCGAACGGTCTGACTGCCCGAGAGCAACCATATTATAATGTTGTTCTGTCTGTTATGCATTATTTATAATTCGGTCGAATGAGTTGAAGCCGACAAAGTTAGTAGTATATTTTATGAAAACTATACGAAGACTGAATATTTCAAAATGAATTACCAATAATTACTGTAGCTACATTAACCCTTTCACAGTGGAATAAAATTATGAATTTTGACAAAAAGATGTGCAACTTGTTTATTGTTTTAAATGATTCCGTCGGTGATAATAGGCATAAAAAAACTTTTAAACACGTTTTACTTTTATTGGGAAAAAATGAACATCCAATTACACGTAGTTACGACTTGTGTGATATATCTTGCAAAACGGAATACATAAACTTACATCGCAGTCTAGACAATAGTATCTCCTTTCCTTTCTAATTCTCTTCCCATCAGTTTGACGTGAAGTATGCTACACATAATCTAGTTGGTTTTTCTTTGTTAGTAGTTGCTGGAATATATCAAATAAAATGTCTTCCGTCGAATGAAGGTCTACTTGCCTTGCTCGTCTCTAGTAATGTTTGGTGGTATTTTGCAATTAGATCATCTATTATTAGAATTTTATATAATACATAATTAATATAATAATATTGTAATATTAATTAAATATTAATAATATTTTTATATAATATGTAAGCATTCCATACTGCTTGGATGTACGAAAGTTTTATAATAATATTTTTTCCTCTGCTACGTATTACATTATAATATCTAATATTTTGATGAAATTATCAACGACTAACATTGTAAAATTGTGTATGGCTTTCGGAATATTCTTAATTTTATTTCTTTTTTGTTTGCTGGAATGAACGCTGGATTGTGAATAATGCACGAGAAAATCTTGGAATTCTCCTTTCGGTACTTGACGCTTTGCTGGATAATATCTTGGGATTCACTGCGAAACGGTTAATAAGTTGTGAGATTATCATAACGATATGGCACTGCTAAAAACAGAAGATTTGTTCCTTACAGAAATATTGTTGAATCGTTCTGTAAATATCGTAATTATTCTAAATGAATGATATTATAATGCCTCTGCGTCCTGTGTTTTACAACTAATATTTTCTGAAGTTACCAGATTGAAATAGTGTGCTGCTGATGACACATTGATGCCAACCTGCGGTTTCATCTATTGAAGATATCAATGCTCGCGAATCGGAACACATTGGTTTCGAACCACAGATTTTTGACTAGTCAACTGCCTTCGTCTGGAAGCCGCAAACAATTATAACACCAATGGAAACGCTAGTAAACATTTCGTAAAAAAAGTTCATTTAGTAAACAAATATAAAATAAGAAACAAAATTTTTCATTTGAGGCTTCGTTCGTGAGAAAATCGATTTTGAATATTCAAACATGAGTTTTTTATTTTTTGTTGTCATTCCAAACAATAGCAAAATTACAAAAAGAGCATTCTAGTTATGATCTAGTAAACTGATCCCTCTATCATATAAAAAAATTCAAGTTGTTTAATATAGTTCCAAAAAAAATTATTCCGTTTTAGAAGGCGTTTCAATACTTTTGTTACCCACTGTAACTATAGTCTTTTTTTTATTCTTTATTTTCAATTTGTTTTTTCATGTAGAATCACCCCCTTCTCGGTTGTACCACCAATGCTGGAACACCCTGTATATTGATTACAGAGTTATTATTTACATCGGAGTATCAAACAGGAATATACTTAGTAACTCATAATTAACAATAAATGTTCCTCAAATATTCCAGACGTAAGCCATATTCTTATGGTGATATTCTATAATAGATTACAATATACAGAAATAAGTAGACTAATCAAAAATCTAGGAAAGATCAAATCTCAATTACTCGTTAATGTTGAAATATTAATTGCAAAACCAATTATTGAGCTCTGCATACATCTATTTATCTTATTCGTGAATTGTAACCTAATTATACAGAATGAGACATTTAACTCTTTCACGTTAATTTTTCTTGTAAACTACATATTGTATAAAGATATTTCTCGAACACAAGCTGTTTGTTATAAAGTGACGCATACACGGCAACAATTAATTTTGTTATTGTGTTTTTTATGAAAATATGAAAGTCGCTTGACGAAACATGAAATGTTTTCAACATTTCTTGCATTAGAACGCAATAAAAGAATATTTCGATAAACCTTAATTTTTGAACTCTTGCACCTTAATAATTTTGTATTCTGTATTTCATGGGCTTCCAAATGGCATGATTAAATGTTGCACATTATAGTTAAGGAACCCAAGGTGAACTTCATATTTTGATGGAGAAGGAAAAGACACTTTTAAATGGGTAAGTAAGCTTTGAATAAATCAAACTATGTAACAAAAAGTAATTGGTTTTTACGTTCCGGTGGCTCGATAAATATAACGGGTGTATAGTGATACATTATTTAAAACACCATGCATTCACGATTGCTCCAAGAGCCTTTACCCAACTACCTTCCTATTCGATACTTTTTGTTTGTTCTATCTATGGATTCGACGACCGAATAAAGTTTCTATGGCTTTCTCGAAAAAACAGCTGTTTGTTGACGAAAAATCCATTTGTATAGAAAATACATCGGCACGAAGTGCTACAAAATTTGATCTCTACAAAAATTACGAGAGCGAGCTTGATGGATATCCCAATTCTCGACATACATGTTGGCACTGCTTCGCGTAGCAAAATTCTGCACGATTCTCATTACAGATTGTACACACCGATCACAATTCTTTCCACGCAACTGATCATTTCCATTGTCTTGTACCGTTTATGAGCATTGTAAACCCCGGCAACTTACAGTGTAGCGCCTCTTTTTTCTTCGCGAATGGTTCCATTCGATCCCTTTGAATCCATTGTCTCGTTCCTCCATCCATCTCCATCGTTCGACTTTTTCCTTCGCCAGTAAACAAAATCGCGGAAGCAGCGCTTCGCGCGAAGTCGCTTTAGATCCCATTAATTATTGAGCGCGACCGCAATAATACCCGATTTGCTTACTGAATTACGCACAATCGTTATCGATTCTTCATATGTGGCCCCGACGTGTACACTAGAGTGGCCCTTATTTTTCAACTTCTGATCTTCTGCTTGACATAACCTTCTAAATCACGACATTTGGCGAAGAAATAGTGTATGCAAATTTTCAGCTTGACCAGACAACAGGAACCTGTGCCGCATTTATGTTAATGTTTACAGTTATAATGATTTTATATCAGTATTAGACAAAATTGCGTTCTATTATGTTAGGCTGCTTTTTTTTGTAATAAAAATAGAATTTCTTACTTATACAGCAGTAGTGTTTGTGTAGTATTTACAATGATGTATTTAAAATCTTTCAATCTCGGTTAGCATTATGTTTACCATATAACGTCTAAATTTTTCCCCTGTGAATGGATTTTTATATAGTACAGTTACTAGAAGAGTATAGAAAACAGTACTCTGATCCAACGAAATCAGCCCTTTACTTTCATCTCTCATTGTATATTTTTATTATGTAAGCTAAATCGTAATAATATTTCTCTTTAATATAATCATAACACTTTATAATTATTCATACACCTAACTATAACAATCGATATCAATAATACATAATAATGTGTAGATTATGGTTTCTGGAGTTAGATACAATA
The DNA here is from genome assembly GCA_028455555.1 of Augochlorella aurata. Taxonomy (NCBI): domain Eukaryota; kingdom Metazoa; phylum Arthropoda; class Insecta; order Hymenoptera; family Halictidae; genus Augochlorella; species Augochlorella aurata. Next base: position 115,274 of record CM052168.1, on the reverse strand, counting down.
CAAGCCACGCTCCGCATCACTATGCTAAAAAAGAAAACTTAATGACTTGTATGGTATATTTTGTAATACATAGATACATTTGATTTCTAAATGTCTAAGAAATTGTATATTTATTTAAAAAAGTGAAAGTGCTTTTTACAAAATAAAAAAAAATTCAATTATACCTAACAGTGACATGAAATTGTTATAATTTAAAACTTCAATTGACATGCGGTACGAGTTCCCATTATCTAATCATGCTAGAATTTTGGAGGCATTATTTTCTTACCAAGTGTCATGATTTGGGAGGGTAAGACAAAAAAAACGCAAAAGCCTCGCAAGATAAATTAACGTATCGGTGCCCGATACCGGTGAAAGTACTAAATTTCCATTTGTTATTCGGTACAATAATTTTTTGTAGGCGATAATTTTTGGATGTCCTGCTATTTGAGAAAATGATTGCTGTAGTCTTGCTTCTGGAGAATTTAAATCTAGTTCGTAATACGAAATTTTGGAGTCTCATAAATCATCCAGAAATGTTACAAATAGCGGATTCATGTAAAAGAGTGTCAGCCTTTTTAAAACATATCCTACTTAAACATTTAATATAAAAACATATCTAAAATTTAATTACTAACTCCTCCAACATGGTAAAAAATGTACAGGTGAAATATAAAATAGTAAACAAATTAAAAGAAACTAAAACTATTGATATATTAATTACAACTTATAAAAATTATTTTAAAAACAAACAAAATTGCACTTGGCTGCAACTGATGCAGACAATTTTTATTTTACATAAAAATCCACAGTTTACTAATAATCTAAACAAATTATTTAAACTGGAATGTGAAACAGTAAATGCAGGGAATACATTTGACAATCCCGTTAGATCATTTTCAAACTATTCAAAAACTTCCACGAATAAAAATAAATATTTATTTAGCTACTGTTTGTTATAATCGTGGTAGAGAATTTTGATTTGGCATAAAAATACGTAATCTAGTTCTAATTTTAAGAAAAACTCTGTTGTCACGTATTTTACAGCGTCTATAGAATACTCAGTGATTTTTGAATTGATGAAAGATAATATAAAATGTGAAATAATGTTTTCTTCTTTAAATATTCATTGCACAGGCATGCATTTGAATATGCTACAACCACATGTACGTCTGTTATTGATTATTTCCACTTGTGCTCATGTTTCTGCACATTTACGAGATTGGAATACTATTTACTTTTCACATGTTAACTGAGGCATGTAATCGTGTAATCGATGGAGGTAATGCAATCGGTGCATACATGTTAGTGATATGAACGTGGTAATGTAAAGTTTGTTGTCTTGTTGTCGATGTATCGTCGATTGCACGTTCTTTACGATATAGTCGTCTTCTTTATAAATTGTACACGTTTATTATTTCACATCCAATGTTTCTATCGTTTATAGTTACTTCGTATTGGTTAGTAATGACAGGTACGAATAAGAAGCATGTATGGAATAAACGATTAAGGAGTTACAATTACACAGGTAAATGTAATCTACATTCTTTTTCTTATTCACGAAGCCGAAAAATAAAGATATTATTATTATTATTAGTTTCTTTATATTTTACTAACACTTGGACGGCGGGTTTTGAGACAATTGTGACCCAGAGTATAAAGATTGGATAATTATTGGGAACAGGGTCAACATCAATTTCAATGACCTTAAAATATGATGTCATCGTAATCATCCTGATTAATGTTTTCTTACATATGTTATGGCCGGACAACTTTAGTTTATGAGATATTCATAGAAATATATTCCAAATATACTAACAGTTCTAGCGCTGTTTGCAACAGTATTATTATATATCTCGGAAACTAAAGATATCCGGCGGTAACGTATGTAGGAAAAAGTTGTTCAGAATGATGACCTTGATAATATATTTCAAGATCATTGAATTCGGTGTTGAGGACCCTATTCCAAATAATTACCAAATATTGTCATTAAACTATCTGGTTTCTGATAGTTCGTTTAAATTGTCGCGTGTTTCATTAAGACCTTTAGAAAAACAAATATGTTGGAACAAATTAATAAGTAAAATTATAAATAATCCTAAGCATACTCGGTTACATTTTTGCTAAAATGGTCCTCCGTTCGACTGTTAAATGTATATCTACTAAAATGAGCGATTTCCGACACCGCGCTAATTTAAAGCATTTGTTATCTTCGGGAATTATAAGATCTCTAGAGAATATATTATGTCGTGAGAATGTCACTGCTTATTACCAGTAGAAATAATCGTCGATGGACGGACATACGCTACCGGCTGAAAGCTTGAAATCGATCTATGAAATAAGGAAAGCAAAGATACGTTTATTAAGTCAACAAATCAACGCGTTCCCTGTTATCGTTATTTTCCCCTGCAGTCATCGTCGCAATAATATTCTATAAAATGCAACGTATCTTCTTTGACAGGAATATAAGAAAACAAATTTTTTATGTGTCAAATACGGAGACAGGGACCGTAAAATGCGACGCGCGACATTAGTAGTGAACACGTTAAGCAATTGGCTTCGATAGTTATTTCGTAAAACATTAGCTTCGAGTCGGGTGATAGAAGTTTGCCGAAAGTTATCTACCAATTGCAAACTACTAACTGTGTACACTATCGTTCATAAATATTGGGACACTTGTAGATTTCATTATCACTGCGCGCAGATCTGTTCACTTTTTCATCAATGTTTACTGTAGTTGCTAACTATTTTTCACGCTCAACGTATAATATATAATGTTGTATACACAACAACAAACAAATACAGAGTGAAGGCAGTGATCACAAACGTTTTTTATTTATTACGTTTTTCAAATACAAGCTGCAAATTAATTAAGTTTTTTTGGAATTTTTATTTATAGTCATACATTGAATGACTCGCACTTATATGCGGGGAACGTTAAATAATTCGACATTGTTAAAACATTACAGACACTTTCGATGTAACTAATAAAAATCACGCGATGTTAAACGTTTCGTTTATATTTAATCAGGAACTCAAAATTAAACCGGAGCACGAATTTTCGTTTGTCTCGTGACAAATATTTACAGAAATAACTGTCGAAACTCTAAGCTTTTATTTTTCATAGGCTAATCCAATTATTTGCAGTTACTTAAACTCCATTTTCCTGACTGAGTCCGAACTACCAACCGGTAATTTATTTATCTTATCTCCAAATAATTTTCTAAATTGTTGTAGAATGAACTTTTTGCTATTTTACATTTATTTAACGTAGTGCTATGAACGATAAATTACTTTTCCCAAGATTCTAATTAATATCGCATCCATAAAAATTATTACATTTGGGCACAGACTTCTAATTTCTCAAAATGTAAACGAACGCTACATTTTCAATCCGTTTAAATAAAAATTTATAATTCTGTACATTTAGTTGTGGCTGAATGCCTTTCTCATAAGAAGCTTTACAAAAAAATTTCATTTTGATTTGTCGTGATACAAAATGGTGTTTACGAGCGACCTGTCGTAATTGGTGAAATGATATATTGTCTGGTGATTTTTTAAGAACAGTGTAACAAATAGGATACCCAATTATCTCTGCGAACGAGATATATTTAGAAAAAAGACGTATGTGCGTAAAAAGAACACATTCAAACTGAACATCTTTATATTGTAGTCAATAATATTATAAGATATAATTCTCTTTATAAATAAAAGGTACTTCTAATTTCTTTTCACAAAGAAGCAGCTCTCAACGTTCCGGTGGGAAATTAAATAATTAAAAATATTTTATCAAATCCGAACTGAACTTTCGTAAAAAATGAAGAAGTTTCGTTTAATTTCAGTTAACTTTCGAAATAATAATTTGCTGGTAACGGGAGTTTACCTCGCGTGTCCACCGGCGATAAATATTTTTTCAGACTTCGGCCTTCTTTCACGTTTCGAACTTCACGAACGTCGCGCATGCAGAACTTGCATTCTATGAACGTATACAATCTTGTCTACGATCTAGCACAGAAGCCTCGAGAAATCGGCGAAAATCACATTAAAGGAATAATCCCAATATCGTCCTCGAAACCATAAAAAAAATCCGCTTTCCTTCGGGACGGATCACACACAATTCTTGCTCCAGCATCGAAGATCCCAAAATGTTGTGGGTAATGCAAGAAACAAATCTTGACTTCTCGTAATCTTTCGCATCGTACAATTTTATACGATCCAATATGATCAGCAACTTTATTGTGTTTTAAACGCGGCATCTAGCAACTGATTTTCACTTGCCCGAACGACACCAAAGTTTCAATTTTAAAGCGCTAAGGCAATAGATGACCGATCAACATTTACGAGACAGCGATGCTCAAATACAGCTATCAAAATTAGGAGCGTATGAAATCTGTTAAAAACTTCGGAAAATTATCTATGAAAAATCACTAACTTCGATCAGGGTCAGAGACTCGAAGCACCTTACCCCGACGATGATTCGAATATAAGAAATCTCGCGATTTCCAAATCGTTTATAAGGAATAGTAAGTTCCAAAGGAACGTGAAGAATGTTTTCAAGAATTCAAAAAAAAAATATAGAACCCTATATAAGAAAACGAAATCTTTCGACTCTTCCGTAAACGTCTTATGATAAACAACCACCTATTTTCTAAAATAGAGAAACTTCCCAAAAACAGTGTTTGAAAACTTCATTTTTGTATTTCTACAATAGTTAAAAATCTAACAAAACGGTTTTTAAGAAGCGGTCCTAATGTGTCCGAACGTTTGCACCTATAATAAAAAGTCCGTATATGTGACTCACCTGGACAAATATATCGGTGGAAATTCACAATCGCGAACGCTACCTGTGTCAAAGAGCGACTGACGTACTCCGTGTGCCGGCGATTCCTTTTATAATCAGGAAAATCGACGGCACTGCGCGGAACGCCACGCAGTCTCCGTAAAACACAGGAGCGTACCTGCATGGGCACCTTTGCTCCGTGATGTATAACAAACGAAAATATTCGGCCGGCGGAGATATCACCATATTTAGCGTAGAAACACTTTTAGAAACATATTGACTAGACACACTTTTAGATCATGACTTACAGCAACGAAAATGAGAGCGAAAAATTCTTAAATATTCTGTGTAAGGAGATGAAAGACTCACTTTTTGCCATGGTCTTATGAATGGAGAATTTAATAGTTTATATCGAGGTTAAAAGTATCTTGATTAAACTATTTTCAATATTTAACTTTGACATCTCGTCTGAAATTTTATTTTCAATAAAATATATATATATATATACATATATATATATTTGTATTCATAGAGTCTTCATATATAAGTGCATGGATAAATGAATACTTTTTGGTGTTATTAAAAACGTTTCACTGCTTCAAGTTGAATAAACAGAAATGAAACAAAGAATATACAGGGTGTCCCGTAACTTCGCAACGCTGTAACGGTGGTGGATTCTACAAATGAAGAGAATGCAAGAAATTCGAATAAACATATAAGCTATTTGACCATCTTTTCCACTTATAGGCTGCAAACAATATCACGTAACAAATCCATACTACGCAGTACGTTACTATTTAATACGATAGTAAATTGAGTAAATCTAGGTTTCACGTACATTACGTGATCGACGTTTACGATTTTGTCTAACAATAACTAATTTAGCCAAGTCACTGTCAATGGAAATATCGAAGGAAATAACTTCAATTTGCAATCAATACTTTCATCTTTATTTTAACATTATTTTTGTTGATCTTTTTCATATAGCAATTTCTAGCAAATTCATTTTATAATCATTAAACTGCGGACCTTCGTGTAAAATAAAAATTTCATGTTCCATTTGTACAAAACAAGAATTACATCACAATGTATTTCTTCTTGTAATAGTGTAGTAAACTGAAAATAATAGACGGACAATCATAAATTCTTCTCTCTTCGCTGTTCGTATTTCGTTTACACATTTTTGTCATAAATGCAGCAAATCTGCTGTCTAATAATCATTATAAGTTAGAAAGTAATTTCAAATTTAAATTTTAAATGTAGTCTTTTAAGGCCCCTTTGGTCAAAATAGTATTAAAACTAAGCGGCTTTAATTGCTTCGGTAAAAACAGTGCTAAAAAGGAAGCAAATTTTTGCAATCGACATGAAAATATATTCAAATGATTTTTCCACTTATTCGTTTGTGACACGTGCGAGCTTAAATATCGCAAATGGCGAATAACAGTGCAGCCTGCTTAAATTATTTGACAATAGAGCGGAAACTCGCGAGTTCATGGCCCACAAAACCTTAGAAATACCACCTGGCTTTACAACTTATATGTCCTGAAACTGTTGGTCGAAATATTGCTGGTGACGATGCGGTCACGTTTACTTGCTATTTGCCCACCGAGCATAGAATTCGCAGTTGTCGAGTTATTAACAATGCGAGAAATCGATTAATCATTACATATTCACAACCCTCGGGATATTATAATGTTGGATTACTATAAAGTGTTCGACCAAGTTAACAGAGTTTATTACTCGTGTTTGAACGGACTGAAATGAATTACGGGTAAGTGAAGCGATAATTCGAAAATCCTAGGAATTATCAACCGGTGCTGACTAATGGAAAAATTCTGAATTAAAATGCTTTCCCTAAATGGGTTATCATGGAAGGAGTTGACAAAGAACGTGGACAAATTCTCAAACACTTCGTAAGTTTAAAATAGACTTCTGTATAGGTTGGGTGCAGACCATGATATGAATATTCATACGTTTGTTCCACTAATGACATCGCAGATAGAGGCAGACGAGAAGAAAAATTTCGCAGATCGATACCCATTTTGATGTGTCCAGTGCTATAGAGATTACTCGCGATATACATATATTAAACGTAATGTTAATTACTCATATAGATTTCATTTTTAACTTAACATTAAATGCATTTTTAAAATAACATACAAATTATGTAACTTTAAAATGTTATCCAAGATGTGCTTAGAAATTAATTACATTGTGTACAGTTATATAAATCACATTTAGAGGTTTTGATAAAGTTTATTTAATGTAGTAAGATAGATAACTTTAACAAACAGTTGAGGAGCTACTTCCTTGAAGAATTTAATTTCATTTTCGGGAAGTAAAAATAAAATAAAAGGTTTATCGTCATAAACTGAAGTCTTCAAGTTATTCTATTTTCTATAAACTGTTTCCTTCCGAAGCAAGGTGATAGACGTCTTTACTTGCGTTTAACTCATATAAAGCAGAAGGGGCTGATTAATCGAAGTGCAATCGATTTTTCTGGGTCGACAGTTAAGAGGGCAAAGGGGAAAGATATCTTCAATTCTTTAACATGGATAAACGTTATTCATTTTATTTTTGTTTCCATCGAATAGCACTTCTCTGTTTGAATAGCGTTTACTCGAAACATTTTTACTCGGGATATAGAAACAGTTGTAGCAATAAATTCAATTAAATTCTATAAATAAATATATTTAGAAACAAGTATGGATTTTAAACGACTCTAAATCATGTTGCAGTCATCTTCTATTATATATTTATTACCAGAAAGATGATTTTTGGAATATTTAATTAACAGTTTTAGATTTCCTAGCAACATGATAAAACAGTTTCAGTATTTCCAGGTTTTCCTGGAAATTCAGATATTCTTGGAAACGTTAAATTTTACTAACAGCTTTGAAACGTAGTGAATATCGACGTATTTAAAGACATACTGTTGGAATATTTGTAGAAGGTGTGAAAATCACATATGGCATTTCGAAAATGGTTAGCTATAAATTGGTTCCGTTATAAACAGAACACGTCGCATGTGGAAAATGATTGCAAACAAAACGGCAGCGTTTGGCAAATAAACGTACTATAATCAAAGAACACAACATTGTAGAATTAGTCGTATCGCGGCAAGAAGGATACTAAATTAAAACAAGTATCATTCCAGTCACAATGCACTTGTTCAAATATTAATAAATATTTCATTGACTAAGACATAAGTGTAGTCTGAAAAAATTTCATAACAACAGATGAGAAGCGGGATGTTATATTGTGGCCACTTTGGTCTTCGGCTTTAAATACACTAAATTTTCTTTATAGAGTTGCAAGGAACAAAAAGTGGCAGCTATTACTGTAACAAAAAAGAAAAATATGACGATAAAAGTAGGAAAAGCCTGTGCATCAAGTAAAAAAAAGTTTTCCTCGCCGACTAAAAGATAACTTATTATAAAATAAAAATGTAAATGCTATTAGACCTTGCTAATCTACGTTTTCTTGCAACATGAAAAATCTTTGCGTACCATGAATGTATGGCAATCGACAGTCTAGTGATAAGAAATTATAGCAACGTAATTTTCCTTATATTCAATCTATAAAGAACCAATAATTTAGATCCTTTGATTTCGCAACATACATGAGCTATCATTACTAAAAAAGAAAAATGTAACAAACAAATAAATACTGCTCTCTTATTTTGAAAAATTTATGTATACAATAAACCTATTCAACCAATAGTTTTTAAAATATTGTCGTTGTACGTAATACACCATATTCCTTTATTGTCAAACTTATTAGTACTAACTCATTTTCATATCATCCATGTTAATTTTGCGAAACACGTGATCACTAATAACTCCATAATTAATATAATCACGTTGAAATAAATAAATAAATAAATAAATAAATAAATATATACTGGATAAATGAGAAATTCGTAAACATAAACAATTACGTGTTGTTCACAACTATTTCGATAGCTATACAGTGTCGTTTGAGAAATAACATCGAAAATTGGGTTGCGTTATGGAATACATTTGTGGAAATTCAATTGCAACTCGGTCAGTAAAAGATTGAATCGTCTTCGGAAGGAGAAGTTGAGTGTGTCTAGAACGAGAATCCAATTAATGACAAAATTGCAGTGAATACGTGCTAAAGAAGCGAAGAATCGTGTCGGTAAGGCGTATATTTATTTTAAACTAAATTCTTACCCTCGGATCAGTAGCTCCGAAAGCTCTGCAACCAGCCGCCATCTGCCCAAAGCAGAGGGTATAATAACTAGAACGTTACCACAGTCGATAAGGTAGAGATAAGAAGAGCTTTTGGTACGGAAGCTTACACGACATTACCAGCACGCGACGCCACAGACGATGCATAAGAAAGAATTAGCACTCGGTGTATTTCTACGGCCAGATTCTCCGAGGTGGTTCTATTTTACCAGTTTCTTGTCACGCCCAACGTTATCAACATACCATAGAGATACAGTAGTCTCTTGTATGACACGATAATGCATTACGTGATATACATTATGTAAAAAAGTACCCGCAATTTGTAAAGCAAACACGAACTATTTATTTGTTCATCAAATTAATTTTGTCAATATTAAAATAAATCCCATCCGATTCTCACGGGCTGGACTGACAGGTGGTTAATCTCTTTACTGCTTTAAATTACGCCAACTGATTTTTACCATAAATGCATAAAATCCGCAGTCTGCTTATAAGTAGGTTCCGATAGGTAATGTGTCAACACAACATACAATTTTTAACTAATACTGATACATAATATAAATTACATTAATTTCTCTTTGAAAATATGAATTCTTACAATGTAAATGCCCGCAATTTCGATATGCCTACAAATAAAATTATTCTAACTTCGAAACCCATAGACTTACTTATGCTACACTTAAATTTTTAACGACATAAAATATAAGTAAATGTAATGCAATTGAATTATGATATGATCGCATTTTACAAATTACTTTATACATCCTTTTATTAGCCATATTTACTTACAACTTGTTTAAAAAAGTATCTGAGAGGATGACAAATAATACCACTTGTTAAAAGTACTGTTGGAGCTATAAAATTACAAAAGAAAATATTTCGATGTATTACATCGATTAGTCTGGCCTCGCACACTTTTCCACGTGCTAGAGTAATCAACGATATAATAGAGTAAACAAATGTGATATACCACCTCGGCTTCTGACTGATTAAAACTAAATGAAAAAATCACTTTATCCGTTTTGTCTTAATTTTTTCATTCTTTTTTTATGTTGATTTATATATTACAATTAAATTCCATCACAACAATCTTTACATAATAAAGACCGAGCTCTTAGTATTATGTACTTCTAATACAGAGGTGTAAATTATATTATACTTACCACTGTAAATATAACTGAATGATATTCTATTTTATGTGATATTATACTGTATTCTTATATTATATCTATACTATGGATCTTTTTGCAAAATAAAAATTATCTGCATCGATTGAAAGATAAATGAGCCAAATATAATATTCTTTCTTTCTTAAATCATTTTAATAAGTTGAAATTACATTACGCCATAAGTTAAATTAAATTACGCCAGCATTCTTAATTTCATTTAATCTTTTCTCGATATTAAGTTTCACCATTCTATTTTTGCCAGAAATGTATAAAATCCGCAGTCTAGTGATAACTTTGAGACTAAACGAGAAAATTTTTCGCTAAGTTTGAAAAAATATCTGGAATATTGTAAGAAATTTAATTAAAGTTAATTTTCCATCATTACGATAAAGATACATGAAAAACTTAACTAACCTTTTTCACATTTTAAGACTTTAAGCAAGGATATAGATGCTAATAGGATTTGCAAAATTTTTAAAATCTGTTGGAGTCATTAAGTTCTTTGATATACAGTACTTAGTTCTTCAGTATTCTAGCAGAATGTTGGAATGATAGAAATTTTTCCATGTCAACTTTCATAACGCTTAATAATTGAAAAAATGGTAGTTGTTCATCTTTCTAAATTTTCTTTCCAGAAATACTTATTAAACGATTGCACTTACCGCTAAATACTTTAATTATGAAGAGCATGGACAATCAAAATTCTTAATAATTGTTTTTAATAATGTAGTCCTAACGCTTAGAATTTCAATCTGTGTGAAAAGACCAATTGTTAAACTTCACATTTTTATTGCGACATTAAATTCCTTTAATTACGTTGTTTACAAAAGTCCAAGGAAGCATTTCGATGATAACCAACTGTTTCAATCCATAAAGCTTATAAGATTACGATCGAATTACTAGTGAAGTATGACCATACGGAATTTATACTACTCGTCGGTATCCAGTGGTGCATTTCTATCAAAAGAATAATTTCTCAGAGATAAATTGTTCGATAAATAGGTTGTAAAAATTCTCCATGTATAAATTCACCAATCCTTGTACTATAGAACATGATATAGGGTTCTTTAAGATTAAATATAATATCAAACGGTAAATGAACAAAGTATTTATGTCCATGGAGACTTCGTTAATTTCACTTTCCTAATAAGAATTTTGTACTCTGACGAACTACTTTTATAAAATATTAATTTCAAATTTAAATATTAAAATATTACAATTTAATTTAAATTGTAATTTCAGTTTTTGAAAATATTTCTGTTAAACATTTATTTCGATCAAATAATGATTGGTGTAATTAGTAGTATTGCGTAGTCATTAATGATGCAGCATAATTTTATTTGACGATACTATATCTGCACATTTTATACATTCGATATACTCCCGGAAATATTGATGATTACGTCAGCATGTATCACACGACGCAATGCGAAATCATCAAACCGTAAAATTAATTAAATAGAGGATGTAGCGTTCGACAAATTTCATTCGATATTACCTGTTAAGCGATCACCGTAACATAACCTTGAAAAATCGACTTAAAATGGCCTTGAAAACAAATGTTGTCCGAAGTTTATATCCGTCTCATGAAATGGTGCAATTTTTCTGCTTATTAGAAAACGTAACTGCGGAAACCTCTGAAATATCTGAAAACACCGGAAATATCTGAAAACACTTTGCTTAAGAGAGGAAGTAAACGCAATTAAAGCGACGCGTGCTTCAAACGGGAAAGTTACGAGCAGTTATTAATATTACCGGATTTGAATATTCCTGTTTATGAATATGTAGGCGGTGAGAAGTAGGTACATTTTCTTTTTGTGGCATTGATCTCGTTGAAACGTTGTATAAATTCGATGCCTCGATAAAATTAAAAATAGACCTATGTTCTCTTTTCCTGCTCATTACGCATGCAACGGTATTACGATTCATTACGATTCATTACGAGGGAAATGTGGTTTCACACGAAAGAAAGTTAACAACTGTTTACTATTTTACAAAGTAATGATAAGATAATTTAGAATTATGAAGAACGCAATGAAATTTTCTTACACCAATAGAAATCTTTGACTTCATATGTAATTAATAGACACTGACATTTTCAGATTTTAATTATAATTTGAACACTGATAAATCGACTGCGAATGTTCAGAAGATTGGTAATGGATATTTGACAGACTGTTTTTATATGTATATATCTATTGTTGTTTTTTCTTGTTTACATTACGCTATTATTTTCTTTTATATTATCTATTTTAAAACACCAAGATTTAGCGACTATTATTATCATTGTTTATGTTTTTATTTATTTATTTATTATTTATTTATTTTGTATTGTTAGTCCGTATTTATATATTGAAGTTGTTATTATTGAATCGTTTTATATCTCTATTTATTTGAACTAGAGCGCGCAGAAAGCGATATTATTGTATTTACCCCCGGGAGAGTCATGTGATCCCGGGGGAACATGTTCTGAAAATAAATATCGTAGTATTGCTTCATTTTTAATTATCGATATCGTTAACTAAATGTGAAGTTCCACTTAACTCTAACTATTGTTTCATCTAGGAAAATGTAAAGCACAAACGTCTGCAGTAAACCGATAAGCAAACTGCGAATCTGTATGCAAAATAAACATTTTCCTCATTGATTGCATAAAATAGGAGTCCGATAAAAATGTGTTTCCTCTTTTAATAGTGTTGATAAAATTGAAGTAATATAACAACATACTTCAATTCTTCTTCTGTCTCCACTCTTGCTACAAGTGCATAAAATCTACGGTCTACTAATAATTTTTCCCTAAAATAGCATCTTTTTGTAATTTTACTTCAGTAATCTAATGAAACTTGAAAATAGCAGTTGCTGCACCAGTTAAAATATTCAATTGCTATAGTATCATTCCATTGCTATAGTGTCATACTTTATTGCATTAAATATGAAACATTTTATAAGTACAATTTTATATTATTTAACAATTTTATTCGTCTTTGACATTAATTTGAAATTCTATTGAAATCTTATTATTAGAGGAACTAATTTGCTAGATTTGCGTTTTGTAGAACAAAAATTTTGTAAAAATTGCAAATCATGGCTCGGAATTAACTAACACGCAACATGAGGATTGCAAGGGCTACGCCTCCTAACTCCCGTCGTGTGTCTCGTTCCTCGGTGATCGTCTGATCACATGAACCTACACGCACAGATACATTTATATATATATATATATATATATATATATATATATTATTGTTGTTCTATTGCGATGTTAGCGATATTACCGAATTTAAACAGGGTGTCTCAATAGTCACTTGCAATCGGGAAATAAGGTGTTGGGGCGTTACGGCGTCGTCAGTAATAGCGACGAATTGTGACGTTAAAGGTGTGGACTGTATAAATGAAGGACCGGACTTTCCTGGGCGGTTACTGGTGTGTGGAAGGTGGGAGCGACAGCAATGTTTTGGAATGACGGGAAAGTTCCTCCAGGTGTAATTTCGGCATGCTCACCGTTGTAAACTAATATCGGATTTACCCTTCGGAACCTTTCCTTTTTTATGACACGTCTTGGCTATTGAAGCCGAGAGAAGCGAATCCTAAAGTTAAGCAATAAAGTATGCGTTCTCTCGGCAGGAAATTACTTTACGTCTAAATTGCATACCAGATGTTAGTCAAAAAATCCTAAACTCAAAAATAGCCGGCTAGGCACGTCCGTGTCATAAAGTATCTTAGTGCTGGGCACTAACATAAGGAATTTTTGAGGTCATTTGAAATAACATTTTCCTTAGCTCAAATGCAATCTGCGGCTTCGTTTACGAGTTATTAACGAAAAACAATGACCAATGAGAAGAGAGATCAACTGACATGAAGCAACTGAGCCATTGAACGGAACTGGGCTTCGTCCGCTTGTTGGCTCGGCCACATTAGGTGCAGTCAGTGTAAAAAGTATTCGTACACCGTATTTCCGAATTTTGACAAGTTGCCAATATTTGAACTGTTATAATTTCATAAAAGCGTGTCGTACAACAATAAACCTGGACTCATTTAAAGCTTAAAACTTCTTCTTACGTAATGCATTGTTCATTTTCCTGTAGTACGTTTTTGCATAATGTATCAGGTGGGAAACTGGTGACTTTGAAATCTTCGCCATTTTTTCGTCAACAAGAAAACTGTTTATATCACGTTATGCTCCCTTACATATCAAACAACTTCTGTTAAAACATTTGTCTTCTATCATTCGTAGCTTCTGAGGTATTGGCTCAAGTAAATCATTTGTCTTCTATCTTTCGTAGTTTCTGAGATATTGTCTAAATTATAGTTATAACAAACTATAGAATCTTACCTTATTTCGAGGGGGGTATCCTATAAGGGTAGAAAATTGTTGATGGGTGGACGTGCTTCCTAGATTTCAAATTGACCTTGTTTTTTTTAATAAAGCTACATTTTTTTATATAAATGGATTGTGAAGACTTGACGAGGAATCCAGTGTAAAATACTGAAGTGATTGAGGAAAATAGAAGTAACTAGGCCAACTTGGTTATATTAGCTGCTAACATGGCTGACATTTCCATAAAAGATGCACTGCAGGGCGGTGACCAAGAAGATTGGAAGAGCCATAAGGACAGAGGTAAAATGTTTAATCAAAAATAGTATTTTTGATAGTGTAGAGATATCTGAAAATGGGAAGGTAATAGGATAGCATACAGTTATTGCGAATAAACACAAGACAGATGGATCGTTAGAAAAACGAAAAGCCAAGAGAGTGACGAGAGGATTTACTCAACGTCCAGTAATGGATTACGGAGATACGTTGCGCCAGTTACCATACTGGAATCCATAGGATTATTGTTAGCCTGGACAGTTTATTAAAATATATTTTAATATATTTAATATATTTAAATATATTTATTATTAAACACAATAATATTAAACATAATAATAAACTATATGTAACAAGTGCATATCTAAATGGAATTTTAAAAGAAAATATTTATATGGAGATGCTTAATGGATTAGAAGAAGGCCTAATTGAAATAGCAACGGACTCGAGAGAAAAAAGTAAAATACAAAAAATGGCAAAAGTTATGGTGCAAAAAATAAAATCCCCGAATCGGCACGTGTGTCATTTGAACAAAGCCTTGTATGCTAAGCACTGGAGCGATAAATTGAACTAAAAGCTGAATAACTTAAGACTTAGATCTACAGTAGATCTTCCATTAGTTAGATCTTCCATGCGTGTACAGTGATCGAAAAGGGAATACCAGGTTGTGCATAGCAGTCTATGTACTAAGGCTAAGTTGGCTGAAGGTTCTGATATAAAGACTTAGGAGAAATCGGATATTGCTTATGTATTAATATTAAAGAAGATGCAGAGGCAATATGCATGACACAAGAAAAATATGTCGTCGATTTATTGAAAAAATTTGGAATGCATAATGATGTATCTAGTGGTGTAATTTGACTCCTCCCTCAAAATACTGAAGGACATGTCAGTTTGTTCCTTTTTAAATCACGTGTCGACGAGCTTTTTTACAATCACAACTTAAATGGTTCACCCTGTATACCAACTGATAGCATGCCTGCATATGTACTTACAAAATCGTTGTCAAGGGCAAGCGTCCTTTTTGTTTAAATGAGATTAATATTAAGGTATACGTGGAATTGTATTGCTGCGTAATGCATTTCTATTAAATATATAATCTAAACCCATAACTCCAACAATATTATACTATAACATTATAATATACAATAATATAGCAATGTAAAGATACAAGAGATACAGACGTAGAATGAAACTGAACAGCAAGTTGTCAACGTTTCAGTAACATCAGTACTGCATTTCCTGTAAATTTGCATGACACTTCAATCCCCTAATTAGTAGTTCTATTGTCCAACGGGCAAGTTTCAAGCAGGAACCTAATTTAGTAAATCTAATTACGACGTGGTGACAACGAGCGAATAAATAGATTGGCCCGACAATCGAACGCCGAGCTAAAGCGCAGCAATGCAACAAGAATTCAAAATGGACACTCACAATAACAACGTTTTCCTTTCAGATTGCCCAACACCTGAATCCTTTTTGAAAATTCTAGCAAAGATTTGATCGCCTCGCCTCGTCTCGCCTCGCCGCGCCGCACAGTGATTCGAGCAATTAAAAAAAATTGAAAAATCAATTTTTTTTTTTATTTTTTTTATAACATATTCGTAATCTAGAATCTTTATTCTTACATAAGCAATTTAAGAAACAAAAACAAAACAGTAACCTCCAACACCCAGAAAACACGTTAGTGAGGACTGCGATCTCGTTGCCTTTGCTGCCTCAAACATTTGCCTGTTATATCGCCGTGTCTTTAACATCAATTTATTCAAAGTTCACGGCAATAAATGTAAATATGAATACATTATTCAATTGAGGATGTTAAACACTTGTTATTTGGATTGATATATGATTTAATTATTTATCGCATTGTCTTGGGTTGTTGTCTCGAAGTTACACATCCATGGAGAAGAACCTAACCTATACGTTCAACAAATTTTAAACTAACTTTTCTCGAAAAAGATAAAACATGCCTTGGGATCTTAATGGAAAACTATTTCTTGAACCTTCATCTACATTATTATACCAAGTCTTGCTGCCTTTACCTACCCATTGGTTTATAATATTATATTTTAGAGATATTCTTGAAAAATGGGTTTGTGTTAGAATATGTTTTACCTGTTTATTTATTATGTTGATACATATGTTATCACATATTCTTTTATATATTGTGTTGATATATGTGTTACAAATTTGTATATAATGTATTTACATTACATAACTGATTTTTATGTGTCATGTCTACATATTTAACGTACCGACTACCCAGTAATTCATAATAAAAAAATGTTTCGAATAAAAATTGGTCCGTACACAGATTTTAACAAGTTGCAATACTAAATGTTGATAAAAGACTCTTTTATTCAATAAAAAGAACAATAACATTTCAATTTTTTAACATAACTGTATATTATTTTTGCACAAATCGATTTTTCTTTGCATGATCTTTAAAAAATTACTAAGATACTTTGGTCGAAAATTAATTAGTTTAGAAGATATGACTATTGTTCCGAGCACCCATAAGATCGAATCACCGTACGCCGTCGCGTTGTACTTGTGGAAAATATACGTTGCTTCTTCCGTTGTTATTATCGCAACGTGATAAATGCGAATGAATATCGATAGTATGTATGCGAAGGTTTCCTCTTGTTGCTTCTCGATTCTACATTCCACTAATGTAGGTCAAACGAAACTACGATAATAGTGATGACTAGACTGTGGATCTTTATGCGAAATAAGAATTGTGTGTATAAATTACAAGACGTAGGAGCCAAGTGCAGTCTTGTTTCTCTCTAAAATAATTTTAATAAGATGTAATTAACATATTTATATTATGTTTATAATATGTTTATTAATATATTTATATAATTAATATATTTTTAGTTTCTTTTAATTTTATCACTATTCTATATTTTGTCTATACATTTTTCCCATAAATGCATAAAAGCCGCAGTCTAATGAAAAACATTTTTGCACAAATCTTGATCACATCAATTCAGTTCTACTGCGTCAATCGAATAGAATATCTCTGAAAAAAAGACAGCGAGAAAATACAGAATTGTTATATTACAATACTCGTATCGACAGATATTACATAATGTCTTATCGTTATACCACTATATCATACATGCCAACGTACTGGTAAGTGTGTAAACTACTGCACATCATTGTAAATATTTATATTTATATTCTATAAGTATTTATATTCTTAGTTGTCGTTAATCACCTACCAGTTAATGCGACTTTTCATAAACGATGTACAAAGTATAATTACAATACAATTTCCTTGATTGTAGTGGTTGTTCTATATAACAACAAATCAATTATAAATTTTATGTAACTTAGATACATAAACTTTTAAATTGTAATTTTCCCAAAGTTGAACAACTCGCACCCGAATGCTGTAACAGTGAAAATTAAATTATATCTGATCACAGAAGCTTCAAGAACTCTGTATAATTAAATGTTGAGATAATGGAACATCAAATATTATAGTATTTGGATAGTAAGTATTTGAATAGGAGAGGTTCTACTGCATGGAATAATTTGACGGAAACTCAGGCAGTCCTCGAATAATATCACACCTGCACAACATAGTTACGGAATTATAGAAATCGTTGAAGTTAATAACACAAAACATGAGACCGTCTGAAAATTATGAAGACAAGGGTTTCTCATTCTATTTATGTTAAACAGCTTTGTAAGTGAAAGAGGAATTATTTTTTATGAAAATCCAAGTAATTGTCATGTTCATCATTTTCTTGTGTCTACTAGTTTTCGAGTTATTTAACTTAAAGAGTTTTTAAACGAAGTTCGATGATTATTTTCACCTCTTACACCTAGATATCTAGCAATATATATGACAAATATTGTTGCCTGACCTGCAAATGTGCAAAATTTTATCAAAGTCGTAGACTGAAGTTTTAAATAATATTTCTTGTAAGCGAAATTTTATTATTCTTGTTTAAATTAATAATTTCTTTAATAATTTCTTTCTTTCTTCTAATTTTATTTCTTATTAATAATTTCTATTCGTTTAACTAAGGACGCTATTGGTTATACTATTATTGGTTACAATATTACAAGTATAGCACAAGTTTAATTGTTTTCAAGTATAATATTGGTTATAATTAAATATCTTCGTTTCTTCTTCGTATCGAATGTTCGGATCGAATGTTGCTCACAATTTCTATAAATTCCGTAATAGAATTCGAGTTTTGTTGTATCTTTTAAATGACATTGTCCAGGAAATTTTAATTATTTTTGCACGTTCTAACATTCAACATGCTACTCTTATAAGTTTTCAACTTTATCACGTTTTTGTGGTGCAGTAGTAAAAGCCACGTAAATGTCTCATGCAGCTTCTACAGCCTCTGGTCACCAAAATGATGTATACTTTTATGATCCTATAAAGATGTTAACTAGTGCCGTAAAAATCTTCGAACAACGTTTCATGCAACCTAGACATCCGTCACGCATCCCTCTTGTTCCATATTTTTCAATCTATTTTGAGGCAAGGGAACATAGAACATGACAAGGGAACATACCGAAGTCGCACACGCCGATTTCGATGAAATTTTGTAGGGAGAAAGTTCTCAAAAAAATATTTGACACGTATTTTTTGTTATTGGCAATGATCCATGCGAAAGTGTTGATAACAGCCCCCAAAGTTGGGGTCGAAAAAACATTTTTTAGATTATCTCGGGAACCAAAAGGGTTAGACAAAAAATTTTTGTTGCAAAATATGCACTCTTGTATGCGGAACGTGATTGTACAAGACTTTTTGAAAAAAAATTATTTATGTAAATTATATATTAAAAATTAAAATTTTTTTATTAGTTTTTCATACTAAATGTTAATTCACATTTATGTAAATCAATGTACGTAAACTATAGGCTAAAATAGGAGACACGTGTCTTTGGAATTTTTTATTTTTACCAATAAATAGGAATTATTGAATGTATAATTTTTTACCTGTTCGTGCGGTGAGAAATATCTTGGGTTGTATTTTAGGGTCACAGTCAATTTTTTCTACACTCCGATTAAGTGTTGTAATTATATAATTTATCGTTGTGCGTTTTGAATCTAAGAAATCCATTGAGAGAGGCTACAACACAGATTTCGTTTTAGGATCACTGCCAATGCATCGCGTTTCGTTAGACTATCCTTTTCTCTCAGAAATAAACGAAATCTGTGTTACCTTATCTTGAATTCTATTCCCGAGAATTTATTTCGTTCTACGAGATCCGCTCTGCCGTGAGGACTGTCCCTCGATATTCCTGTATTCGAACTTTGGATCTTTGTCGCATTCGTTTTATCTAGCTAAAATCGGGAATTCAAAATCGGATGAAAAATCGTTGCATTATAGTTTCACTTTGCATAGTTTTTTTTAAATAACTGAGTAAAGTCTTTATTGTGGCATTTGAAATCAATCGTAGCAGTCATAGTTGACAAAAAAATTTACATTAGGTACTATTGGGTTGGCAACTAAGTCATTGCCGCTTTTGTCGATAGATTCACTCTACACTTTCTTTTGTTTTGTTAACGTGGTCAGTGCATCTAACCTATATTTTTTTCTTACTGTGTGGACTTCTACTTTTAATTAGTAAAAAAATTATATCGATTAGTTCTTTAGTTTTGTTTTTATTCCAATTTGAAAATGGAAAAACAGGACGTGCACTTCCGACACATTTTATTGTATTATTTCCGAAAAGGCAAGAACGCATCGTAAGCACAAAAGAAGTTATGTGCCGTATATGGAGATGAAACCTTAAAAGAAAGGCAGTGTCGAAATTGGTTTGAAAGATTTCGTTCTGGTGATTTTTCACTGAAAAATGCACAACGATCTGGCCACCCAGTCGAAGTGGATGAAACCCATATCAGGGCCATTATCGATTCAGATCGTCACAGCACAACACGAGACATTGCAGAGAAGCTCAATGTATCGCATGCATGCATTGAAAAAAAATTAAAAACCCTTGGTTATGTCAAGAAACTTGATTTATGGATCCCTCACCAGCTAAAAGAAATTCATTTGACGCAACGGATTAGCATCTGTGATTTGCTTCTGAAACGCAATGGAAATGATCCATTTCTGAAAAACCTAGTTACTGGCGACGAAAAGTGGATAGTTTATAAAAATGTTACTCGCAAGAGATCGTGGGTGAAGCAAGATCAACCAGCCCAAACAACATCAAAAGTAGAGATTCACCAAAAAAAGATTATGCTGTCAGTCTGGTGGGATTACAAAGGAATTTTGTATCTTGAACTCATGCCACAGAACCAAACGATCAATTCAAATGTGTATGTTGAACAACTCGACAAACTAAACGATGCAATTGAAGAAAAGCGGCCGGTATTGTCAAATCGGAAGGGTGATGTTTTCCATCATGATAACGCAAGGCCCCACACATCTTTGGTCACTCGGCAAAAATTATTGGAACTGGGCTGGGATGTTTTGTCACACCCACCATATAGCCCTGATCTTGCGCCTTCGGAATACCATTTGTTTCGTTCCATGCAAAACTCTTTAAATGACAAAATTTTTAATAACGCGGATGATGTCAGATCACACCTAATTCAGTTTTTTAATAGCAAAGACCAGACATTTTACGAACGGGGAATTCTTACACTGCCAGAACGATGAAAAAAGGTCATCGACAAGAACGGGCAATATCTAATTGAATAACGTTATATTTTTTAACAAAAATTCTGAATATTCCTTCTTATTTGAAATCGGCAATGACTTAGTTGCCACCCCAATATTTACAGTGAATTTCTATTGTGTCAGTAAAATAGTATGTACTTACAATTTCATTTGCATTAATTTGCCTTGATTTTCATTAAAAAATATTATAATAAATAATTAGAATAAAATAAATAAAATATTAGGATAAATACAATTTTACATGCAGGGTGTCCGTTTTATTTGGCAATTCAGAATATCTCAAAAACTATGAAAAATAGTGTGAAAACGTTTTAACAAAAGTTGTTTGGTAATAAATGGGGCATAACATGATCACGCAAAGTGTAAATGACCGAAGATGTGCATCACATGTTGGCTTGATTAACCGACGATTTTCACGTGAGCTGTAAACAACTAAAAATCGCGAAAATTTCAATTTTTCACGAATTTGAACCAAAAGCAGGTAATTTTTGCATATTTCGGTGACTGTAGTTCGACTATACGTCAACCGATTTTAATTTCCATTCTTGAAAACAATTTTTTAACCATTGTCTAGTAAGTATTGTTCTCTCAGATCCCCACAAAATTTAGATCACTTTGCCCAATTATATAAAAGTTATTCCGTTTTAAAAAGTGTATGAATACTTTGTATACTGACTGCATTTACATATATACAAATTTCACGAAAAGCTAGCTCGTTTAAAGTGCCATATTCATAATTCACTACACTTCTGCACAATAAGAGTTAAATACACACCCCGTTCATTCCCATAACTTTTCGTAACTGAATTTAAACATGTTTAGTAGTCGCTATTTCATTATAAAAACAGAAACTGTCAACAATGAAATATAACTTTGATCAGTTCTATTCTATTTGATATAATTTACAAACATAGCATTTGTATTATAATACTGCAATTATATAATTAATTATAATTTCTTATATTTTTTTATATTTATGATATAAGGTGACAAGCACATGTCTAATAATGAAAAATAATTAGTATTAATTTTAATTATTTTTCCAAAATTGGTTTATTGTTAGACTGCGAATTTGTTGCGTTTATGTCAATATTAGATAGATGCCATTTACAACACGAGAAAGATTACAAAAATTTAGAAACATCTATGTATTATATCCATCCTTCTAAACTGTTCGGATAAAGAAAAACACTTCTGTCTGTTTGGCTACAGTCTTTCGGCATTGACACAGACAATTTTTATTCTATATGTATAAGGATCCACAGTTTAGTTATTATAAAATAACAATTCGCATCTGGAAATCCGGTTGAATGTGGTGCCACTAAGTTTTGTTTATGGATATTGAGATTTCTACCTTTCATTACATTTATTCGTTGTTCGACTACCAATGTTAACATAAGTGTTTACATAAATATATAGTATACCTACTCAAAAATTTATTTGTTGAATATAGTATAATTTAGTTCGTTGTATCAATACTCTATGTAACGAAGTTACTCACTGCTACTTGTTACAAGCATGAGGTTTCCATTCATGATGTTCTGGTTATATTCGGATAGAAAATATCGGGTGTCAATGCTCTATCTCTCTGTGCCCTCTTGCACTCCTGTTAGTTCCCTTTTAAGTCATGGAATCGTTGATGAAACATTTAAGCGAAGTGTTCAGTGCTTGAGGTTGACGAGTCTTGTCATCGTGCCAAGTGTCGACCGGCTAATGACTTCTTTTTCAAACTGAAGGTGAGAAGTCAAAGGTTCAAGAACGTTCACCCCAACACGTGATAAAAAAAAATATATTATTCGCGAGTGCTAAAATTGGCGAATCAATAAGCAAGCTGGTCACTAGCTGACGTGATATTAAGCGTCAAAGTGGTGTAGTGGTTTACTTATAGCCGGCGCCTCGTTATTAAAGGAGTTTCTATTCCATTATTCATACATACCCTGTGTCAGAAGTGAATCACACAGAAATGCGCCAGTATATTGTAGTATATTTTTGTTGTACAACAGCTTTCGAAGTAACAGAAAGCATAAAGAAGTATTTTAACATTTTTACCCTTAATTAGTACGCTGGCGTTATGAAGAACTCGAACACTATTTCTATTTTATTTTACAGTAAAAGTTAAATTTTCTATGTCTTTATTATTTTATACACTAACTCAGAATAAAATACAATGGATTGGTGTATTAGTTATTTTTGTAAAACCATTGTACCAATTCAGGATTAATAAGTAACAACAATATTTCTCGCGGTCTTCTGAAAATTGTATACTATTACAGTACTATAAAGTTAATCTTGGTGGGCTGAAATCAAATCGAATTAATCGTAGTATATCTTTAATACAAAAGCATATTTGGAACCAGTGCCAAATGTAAGTACAGAATTTTTAATTACAGCGTTGCATCTTTGTAAATAATTACTCGAAAAACATTCCTACTAAAATTACATACATCATTGGTAAGCGTAACATTCTTTTGTATTAAATCAAATCTTTTGTATTAGTTCTTTAATGCACGATGCGTATACAAAAGTTTCTTATCTTTTTTTTATTTTACTGTCCTTTCGATCAGTTTGACTCTCTTAACAATGTGCGTTGAAAAATCAAAGTGATCTTACATTTTGTAATAACCATTGTTATATCACGTAAAACGAAGTCAAGCGTGTACAGCACACTGACCTTGAAGTCCATACAACGTCAGATAAATATTACGACCATAAAAGAATGATATATGTATGCATGTTGCGTTTGTTACGAGAAACAATAAACCTTCTCTTTTATTTTTTCTACACACTTGTCAGGTTAAAAAGAAAACACTAACAACTGCATGAATATTCAATGTATTCATGTATAAAATACGTCATCAAGGAGGTACTGAATATTTGCAGAATGCTGAAATAATTTTACGATTTATTTCCACATGGCATATTTTTATGCAAGATATCTGATTGATGTTTCGTTACGAAGACAGCAACCAATCAAACTGATACAATTGCAACTAATAAACATATTTGCGATACATGTTAATAAATTTAACTCTTACTAGTATGTAACGCAAGCAATCATTTTATAAAATTTTATATTAGTTAATTATTCGACTGTTTGATGTCATGTTAGAGACATAAGTTATCATATCTTTCATAAATTTAGATCACTGATACATTTTCAAAGGATTTAAGAACACCCACAAAAATATCGTAAAACTCGGAGCAATGAGTTCCATGAAGCAAAGCTAAAATGACATAACTTATTGTAGACGGTATCTACTATTTTAATCTTTCCGAGTTTTATAGATCTTGCTCTTTACTTCATGCATCCAAATCGTATCAGCCCGGAATCAATGCGATTAGAGCTATGAATTTATGACAAAAATAAATAAATGAAATTTCAAACAGGGGAAATATTAAAAGAATTTAGGAAGATTTTTCACTCGTTGTAGCTATTGCAAGAAAACTGCTATTTATATCTGAAAATTCTTATTTCGTTCCAAAGATTCGTAATCGAATTATGAGTGACAGTGCAAATCGCAGTTTTAAAGCAACAAACTACGGCAAAGTGTAATTTCCTCGATATATTGTTAAAACAACTTAATTTTTAAATTCAAACAAAAAATTAGGACTGACAATAGAAGCTATGCTAACGTAGAACAAACAAAATGGAGAAGCAAAACTGAATGTTTAAAACTGACTGAAAAAGGAGAAAGAAAACTAAGAATAAACGTAAAATATTAGCAGGATATTGTATGAAAGAGCGAGTCGTGAGATTCATCGTATAAACATTGTGAAAACAAGAACCGTTTATTTCTTTACTTATCGTGAAGCGAGTCGGCAACAGGACACTTTCGATTATTAGATTTTTGCGAATGATTAATATCCATTTGGCAGGAAAAATTAAGTTGTTCCGTGCTCGAAGACGGGTGTGCCCATCGTGGAACACCACGCGAGACTGTCCGGCACCCATGAACGAACTACCCAAGGTTGGCGTCCCATATTTTCTAGCGACTGGCGGCAGTAATTGCTCCAGAATGAAATCGATGTTGGCCGAGTTGCCAGAAGAATGGAAAGGGATCCCGATCGCGTTCGTATGCGCACGATTCACAGCGACTTTTATTCCCGATTGTGCGGCGCTAACGATCTTCGGGTGACTCGTTCCACGACAATCCTTGGCGAACAGTTCATCGATCAAACCCTGACAGGGAAATTACGTTACCGTCGTTTTCGGTACATGCGTAATGGCTGGCGATACGGTGTTACTATCACGTGGAATTCCTAAACAGTGAATATTGAACCGTCTCTAGACTCGAAATACAAGAATTTAGATTTACAGTGACAAGCACAAGGGTCCACAGTTCTTTTAAAACGGTATAACTTTTTTAAACCTGCTCCAAATGACAAAAAACTTCAACTGTTCTAGATTACTTGAATTTTTTTGTCAATATTGCAATATTTAATGAAAAAATGTAAAAAAACTCGCATTTTCTCACTTTTTTATCTGAACCTTTTAAAACCGAACAGATGTTTCCAAATCTAACCAAACGAGTAGAATCTTTTTAAGCTGTAGAACGTCTTGTTTGCTAGACAATGCATAAAAAAACAAAAACAATCACGTTTCTCAACATTTTTATCTGAGAAAATAGCGAAAATTTAAAAAATACACTTTTTAGATTTTATGAGCATACGGAAAGTGTTGTTGATATCGGTTAACGTTGTTATGATCTACAAACAATTGGATGAGCCGTTTATTTTGAAAGTGATCTCTAAGTTCATTTTCGAAAAATATCGAGCTAGCTATTTTAATAATCACATTTCTGCGTTATATATAATTTCACTTCAGCAAAGCCTCTAGAACGCAATAACCTTAAGAAACAAAAAAAACATTATAGTACCATGTTAGTAGTCACCAACAATTTTTAAATTTATTAAAACGCAAAGTCCTTAAATATCTGTATTTTAAAATAAATAGACTTAAGCCGTGGGTTTTTGTCATCTACCAATGCCTTTCCAATACTGAATTAATAGAATCGTATTACATTAACTTTGTTAGCAATGGTGATAAAATGGTAGATTCTTAAATCCGTTAAATGGTATTTTCGTAAGCCACTGTTTATGCATAAACGATTAGTATGCGATGCATTTTCGCCCCTCGTGTTCGACACATTTCTTACTCATCCTAAATAAATAGTATGTTTCACATTCCATTTAATCAATTATGAGTGACACTAACAAACGCATTTGAAACATATTTAATTGCATCTCAGGTTGTCTTTTTCAAAGAATCTTTCCATAATATTGATTTTTTGTGTCAATTTGACACTAAGTAAGAAGCAAATTATATTAGTGAAATGAAGGACGGATGAGGGTTAAGTATACAAAATAATGTAACACGCGTGCTCACTTTTTTAAAAATCATATGCCAGACTTAATCCAGACCTAACAACGCATAACGTGCATATGTAATAAATAAATCAATCACAGTAGAAATGCTTGGATAAAGGAGTCTATATAATGATTTTGACATTATCATTGAAGTTACGTTAAGTAAATGTTAGTTGAAATTATTGCGATGAAGTAATACTCGGAAATTTGAATGTGTTGGTGAATAAACATTATCGGCAAAAGGCGGTGTCGATGAAATCGTGTTGGTCAAATGATTGTCGGTAAAGTGACAGAGACCGATTTTTTCTTAGTGTATTATGTCTATTTTCACATTTTAAAGTAGTGTTCTTATTTTGTTACATATACAAGGTGTCATGTACAGTA